>OX016540.1:184682522-184979863 GCA_943590905.1 Sphaerophoria taeniata | reverse complement strand
AGCACAGTGGCGTAGATAGCTTTTCGCTATGGGGGGGGGATGGATCTAGTTCGCTCACTTTTACTTCCGACATCTATACTAATATATAAAGCTGAAGAGTTTGTTTGTCTGTGTGTTCAAACGCTTATCCTAGAAACTACTGGTTCGAATTGTAATTGAGTTGGATAATCCATTAATCGAGGAAGGTTTTAGGCTACATAACATTAAGCTACGACCAATAGGAGCGAAGAATCTGTGGAAAATGTGGAAAAAACGGCAAGAAAGTATTAATTTTTGTTTGTTTGAACGCGCTGATCTCAGGAACTGCTGAATCAAATTGAAAAATTCTTTTTGTGTTGAATAGTCCATTAATCGAGGAAGGCTTTCAGTTTTACAAAGTTACGCTGCGAACACTAAGAGCAAAGCATCAGTTAAAAGTCTTACTAAAACGGGGAAAATAAAACATATTTGAAGGCTTAGAGTAAAGAAGAATTTTGACTTAGGTTGAGTCGACTAATATACAATTGTAAAATAACTTCACAACCAAATTCAAGCGCATGATGCACAAATCAAGACGCACCTCTGGCTGGAGCACGAGGGAGAGACGGACGAAGTCGCGGGCAACTGCTAGTATAGAATATATGAAAAGAATTGGATGTTTGTCTGCCTTTCTGTAAACGCACCTGCAGCCTTAACCACTTCTGGTCCGGTTGACTTAAAACTTGAAAATTAGAGGTTTGAGCGAATTCGCGTTGGTCTTTTTTTTTTTTGGCGAAAAACCAAAAGTTTTTATTTTCTCAAAAACGTTTTTTTTTAAACTTCCTCCAAAACGGTATCTCTCATAGAAGCCGATCAAGCCCGATTAGCGTACTTTTTCTGAAAGTACGTATAAATTGCCCTAATAATATTTTGTTTTCAAACAAATTTAAAATTTTTTGTTTGTATTTTTTTAAATTTTTTTTTTTTTAAACCTTTCTAAACTTTTTTCAAAATTCTATATCTCAAAATCGGATCAATAGTTTAAATCGAAATTCACTAATAAAATGTAAATTTACATATCCTTGAATTCTGCATACCCAAATTAATTTTGGAAATTTTCGAAAAATTTTGTATACAAAAAAATTAATTTAAAAAAAGCCACTCCAAATAACTCGCAAAATTACGGCGAATGATTGTCAATCTACCGCTTGTGTTAGGCATGCTTTATGTAATGGGTAATAGCGCATTTTGCTTTCTTTTTAAATTTAATTACTGTGAGTTATCGTTACCGTTAGGATTCGCGTTAAATTCACCGCAGTTGTGCGAATATTTGTGTTCGATGAGTGTGTTGCGTGTTTGGGGCGGTTTCTTACACAAAATTAACAATGTGACACACGTTGAGAAGAAATCTAAGCAACTTTCAATTGTTGTGTCGGTGTGGGCTTTTGTGGAAAGCTGGATGGAAGCTAAGTAGTCTTGCACGTTTACTTTTTATCAATTGGTGAGAGACGTTAAAAAAATACTTTTTAAAAAAGAAATTCAAAATATGTATTAGGTGATTTGCCGAAGTAATAATTTCTTTCAGATGAAGTTGACTTTGTGTTTTCCCCGTAGGCTGTAGGTATAGATATATAGAATTTACAATTTACAATGCCTCTAGGAATCCTGGGAGTACTTATAAGACTTGATTCAAATAGAAGGTAGGTACTAAATTTCAGAGTGCGTTTCTTTAACTTCTTTGGCATGACTGGTTGTGTTGAACAATTATGGATCCCAATGGGGGGGGATATATCCCCCTGATCCCCTCCCTATCTACGCCACTGTATAAGCATGCACATTGTACAAACCAAAGCCAAACCTCAAACTGTAAATATAACCGTCCAATGTGTTCGTCAATTGGAATACAATTGTGTTTCTGTTACAATGTGCGTGCTTATTTTAGCACATTCGTGGTTGTTCAACAATGTTCATATATGCTTGCTGTAATACTTTCTTTAGGTGTATTTCTGTTGGAAGAAGCACAGACATTTTTAAGCAAACACGAATCTGCTTATATAAGCATGCACATTGTAAAAACCAAAACCAAACCTGAAACTAATTTCTGATTATTCTGTTACAGTGGGCGTGCGTATTTTAGCACGTTCGTGTTTTAAGGAAACAAGAATAATGTTAACTGAATATGAGATCATACTCAAATCAAGTAGAAACGTGCTCAAAAAACATGTTTTTCTAAAATGTTTTCAAATAAAAAATGATTGAGTTGTTAATCAAGCACGAACATTATTGTTTCGTGACTTCTTTTTTTTTAATTTTCAAACCAATTAAACCCAGAAGATCATTGTTATCTTACAATGATATCATATTCATATTATCAAGAACAATCATGCTTAATCAAACACATTCGTGATACTTATTAAAGAAAAAAATATTTTCGAAAGTTTATGTTGGTCGATTAAGCACGAAACGTTGTTGGTTTGAGTAGAAACGTATTCAATTTCACAATTCTTGGCATTATTTAGTAAGTATCACATTTATGGTTGAACAACAACGAAATCAACAATGGCATTGTTAATAAAATATTAATTCATGTTTAAATCAAGTAGAATAATGCTTGAATCAAGTATTTTTGTGATACTTTTTAAAAATAAAATTGATAATGCACGCGTTGTTGAATTGAATATCACGCATTATTTGATTCAAGCACAAACGTATTCAATTCAACAATTTTTATGTTGAGCACGCAGCGTGCTTGAATCAACCAAGCTTTTTTCTTTGGGTGTTATCTTCAGGCAATTAATAACTAAAATTCCTAACTTATTTTTACTCAGTTGTCGGTTGTTGTTGTTTGACTTGTAATGCCTATTACTGAGCTGAGCTAAGTTCCCAATAAAACACGGCTTATGTGAAGTGTTTCTAATGTATAGCGTTTGGATATTGGTTTCTCCGTTGCAAGAATTTTGACTCCTTCAAAGTCTGGTTGATGTCCTGTTCCGATAGTGTGGCATGCTAGTGCTGTCTTTTCAGAGCTTTTTTGGCGAATGTCTGATTTATAATTTGCCATTCTTTGTCGAAGGAGTTGTTTTGTTCTGCCAATGTAGCAAAGATTGCACGGTTCGTCAAGATATTCGTTTACTGTTCCGCCGTTTACTGTTCCTTAGTTTCAAACACAAACAATTTAACAGTTCACATTTAACAGTTGACAGTTGACAAGTCTCACATCGGAAGCGCTTTAATTTATATTTTTGTTCTAATTGTTATTAATGTTTTTGAGATATTCACCTCAATGTAAGTCATATTTGTACGCCTTACATAATATTCGTATGTAATAAACAAACATATTTTTATCATTTTTGTGAAAATGAATAAAACGGCAATCACCGTCGAAACATTTGGAAAAATAAGATGAAAACTGTTTTCATTTAATAAAAAGACCAAAGCCGATGAGAATCGCCAATTTAATAGTTCTCAAAAATCAAACACATATTTATTTACTATTAGGTACTCAATGAAATAAAAAAAAAAATCTTGAAAACTGGTCAACACTTTTCATTTTTGGGTACTGTTCATTATTTTGTCTCGGAAAATATGGTCACCGTACTTATCACCCACAATAGTGGGCCATTATTTTTTATCTTCTGGAAATGCGGCCTTATTTCCACAATTCTATTGAAATATGGCCTGTCGGGTGATATTTCGATTTCTTCATGGAAATAAAGATGCATTTAAGGCGGGGCCTTATTTCGTTATTTCATGTCACCTCTATATACACTTAAATCATTATATTGCATATGTCATATCAGTTCTTGATTATATTAGTGTAGTGTGGTGTCCATGTTATATAACTTATTCATTAAGAATCGAGAGAGTCCAAAGCAAATTTTTTCGATTTGTAATAAGGAAACTTAATTGGAATGTGGCTATAATATGCCACATTATAATACAAGATGTCAGCTCACATTCGATTACATACATCAGGCGCAAAATGTCCTCTATTATTTTTATACGTGATACATTGTATTAACTGTTTGTTTTTGCTTAATTTGATCAAATTCTACGCACCAGGTCGTTTTCTTAGGAATAGAATTCATCCCAGTTGTTTTTGGAAAATTGCCATAGAACTAATTATATGCTTTAAATGAGCCAATTAATCGCTGTTAGAGAAATAAATAATATTTTATAATGATTTTGATTTTAATTTTCGTTATTATTATAGTAGGGAAAATTTTAAAGTTTTTTTAAGTTTATATTTTTTAAATAAATAAATAAATTAAAAAAAAAATACTGCATGTCTCAAAGGCAGTAAAAATGTTTGGTAATTTGTGAAAAACATGAAGAATTCTTTTTCTTCCTCGGTTCCAACGCTCGTTGATGATGATACTCCAGTCGTAAGCTCTCTCGCAAAAGCTAACCTTTTTGCTTGGCAGCTCGCCTCCAACTCTTCGCTGCCAGAGAGTGTCATGACTCCCCCAGTTCTTGAGCGCATCAATGATTCCATGGGACACATTTTCTTTCGCACTCGTGCTGTAATGAGGGTTCTAAAAGATCTCAACATACACAAATCCGCTGGCCCGGATTGTATCCCCGCTATTGTTCTGAAGAGGTGTTCTTCAAGGCTGACAAAATCCTTTTGCGTAATCTTTCACATCTATCCTATTCTTCTAGGACTCGTTCCGAGTAGTTGGAAAACAGCACTTGTATAGCCAATACCCAAAAAGGCGAATCCTCCTCTCCCTCCAATTATAGTCCGATGGCACTAACATCACTAACATGGAAACGCTGATCAATGATCAGCTTAAGAAGTAACTTGAAGAACGAAAGCTTCTTAATGACCGACAGTACGGCTTTCGCAGCAACAGGTCCACTGGTAATCTGATGGATTATCTTATCGAACAGTGGAGTAAATCTTTACATCGTTTTGGAGAAAGTTTGATTGTTGCAATTGATATTTCAAAGCGTTTGGCACCATGCTCTTTTATCAAAAATGCGCGCTTTCGGTATTGATGAGTCCGTCCTTCGTTGGATTAGAAACTTTCTTTCGAACCGTTCTATACAAGTTGTATTGGACGGGTTCAAGTCTGAAATCCACAATATAAATTCTGGTGTGCCCCAGGGCTCCGTTTTGTCTCTGTTTAGAGAAAGTCTTGAGAAAGTTCGATTCGATTTCAGAAATAAAAAAGATATTCGTGTTTTCTATTTTATATTTATTTACAAAAGATCTTGTTTCTTCAGTTGCTAATTATCGAATGAATAAAAAAAATTCTTAGATTGAAATTTACAAAATCATTTCCTGCTGATTAGAAATTAATTTACTAAAAACAGAGTTATGAAAAAGCTGAGTGATTTTGATTCAACAGTCTCCGACCCTTCTTCTCATTTTTATAAATTAATGATCTCTTGTCTGTAATTCTAATCCAATTCATTGTTTCGCTGATAGTGCACTTGGCTTTCTTTTCATATTCGTTCCACGACTCAAATCCTTTTCTTCGGATGTGGAACTGCAGCGGCTAAATATATGATAAGCTCATTAAACTCCTCTGATCTAAACAGCATTGTACAATGGGGAATACAAAATCACGTAGAGTTTAATGCTTCGAAAACTCAATGCTGTCTTGTATCGTTGAAGCGAGATAAAACCCCCTTGACACTGTCCATGAGTGGCACTTGCATCAATGAAACCGAACATCTCGAATTTCTCGGTATTTGCATCACTAACCAAGCACATATGCGATGTCGCCAAAAATGCCGCAAGATGTTTAGGTTTTTTAAGAAGATGCAAGAATTTTGTTTCCCTTTTTGATCTGGCTACCATCTATAAACTATATATATGTACGTCCAAAGCTTGAGTATAACTCCCTCGTTTGGGCTGGTGCTCTAGTGATGTACTTTAGTCTTTTAGACAGAAGCAAGAGCAGAGCATTTAAGATGATTGGTGACCATAACATCGTTGAGACATTTACGTCACTTGAACACCGACGTAATGTCTCATGCCTCACCCTATTTCTACCGGTATTTCAACGGTATATGCTCTAGGTCTTGAGAAATAGTCAGTTGCATTCCTCCCCCTAAGATATTCAACCGTAATACCCCGTGCCTCCAATAATGCCCATCAGTTCACCCTCGAGCCCAACATCGGTCGTACGGTCATGTTCAGATATTCGTTCTTTAGCCGTACTACGAGAATGTGGAACTCTCTTCCACACTCTAACTTCCCCAGTCATTGCAATGTTTAAGAATTCAAGACCAATGTTAACCTAACCGACACCTCATTCCAAACACTCTCCATCTATCCCATTTTCCCTAACGCTCGCATTGTGCTTCGACATAAGAAGCGAATATAAACCCCTTGAATGCGTGCTTCTTATAAAGAAGAAAAAACAGGTAACTGTCGTCTGAAGTGTCATAATATAAGTTGAAATTAGTTGAACAAAGCGATAAAATTATTAAAACTTCCTACAAAAGTGGTAGTTCAAACTCTTCGCCCATAATCAACCGACGCGACGCACGCAAGCAATCAGTAAAATTGTGAAGAAATTCGAAGAGAGTGGAAGTGTTGCTGATGTCGCGGTCGTAAGGCCTGTGATTCATCGTAAGATCGTAATGCATATTAGTCGAAAATATAGCTGCTTTTCAAACACAATATTGATCCTGATGAATTTTTCCATTACCCGGCGTTTTCAGTAATTGAACGTGTCGTACACCTAACGTGGTATATTGCATTTTTTGAATTTGCATCTCCATCCTTCCAAAGTTAAAATGACGCAACAACTGAAGAGCAGGCCGAGAAAAAGTGATTGTTTGGTGTGCTTTATGGTTGAAAGGTGTCATTGGTCCAGCGGACGGTCACAGTCGATTCGGAGCGATATGGTAGAATGATAACCGATTTTTTGGACGGTGGCGATTGATATCATGACTTCGACGCTATGTGTATCCAACTAGACTGACCAACAAGCCACATAACATGACCAATTATGGCTTTATTGCTTGAGAAGTTTCCTGGTTGCGTAATTTAACGTTTTGGTTACGTCAGTTGGCCGCAAGATCATCCGATTTGAAGCCGTTAGATTATTGTCTGTAGTTGTGTTTTCGGGAATAGTCCTCGAACACTATACAAAAACCAACATTACTTTAGTTTTGGCCGAGATACCGCCCGATATGTGCGCATGCTGCGAAAACTCCCAAGACGGTCATTTGAATGATATTAATTTTCACACTTAATCTCAAAGTCCATATTTTATAATGAAGTCCAAATCTTATAATGAATTAAAATTTTCATTGAAAATGTATCGTTGTGTGTGTTTTCGAAAGGTAGCCGAATTATGAATGACCCTTTAATAACAACAGCTCCGTGCACGTAAAAGATTCTCTTGGAAGTTTTGTCAGTACGTCTTAAGAAGCAGAAGTCATGAGAGAAATAAAACCATTTTAAACGCCTGTTAGGCTCTTTTACCACTATGGATATTGACAAAGCTTCCCATATAAGAAAAGTGGTGTTTCAAGATTCATTATTATTGATCGTCGATTTAATTAATGGACATTGGACTCGTCATAAATTTGTGAAATATTTATAATTATTTATCTGTTAACACATTC
The DNA here is from genome assembly GCA_943590905.1 of Sphaerophoria taeniata. Classification (NCBI taxonomy): domain Eukaryota; kingdom Metazoa; phylum Arthropoda; class Insecta; order Diptera; family Syrphidae; genus Sphaerophoria; species Sphaerophoria taeniata. The sequence continues at coordinate 184,972,315 of OX016540.1, read as the reverse complement.
TATTTTGTTTTAAGAATTCCATTTTCTACCTTTAACAATATTAAGCCAAATCCTTACGACACGCTTTCGCAGTTCTCCTTAGCAAATTCTTGTAGTTCTGTTTTGAAAAAAAAAGTTAGCAGTTATTTAACGTAATGCAACTATTTTTCTTACCGGGACGTCCTTCGTTGTCATTACGACACCACTCGTCATTATAAAAGCAAACATTTCCGAACTCCTTACAAGTTTTTCCGCCATCGGTTGATGCATAAACTGGAGGTGCCTTATCTGAGCAACTTCCTAACACCAAACATCTTGGGTTTACTTTGCGTTCCGCTTTAACACTGCAATATGTCAGCAATGCACAAAGAGCTAACAAAAGTACAAAACTTTTCATGATGAAGGTGTTACAAACGATAGAACATCTAATTGTGAACTGCTCTGTAACTTCTTTGAGCTGAGGTTAATATTGTGTTTACAAAATTTTAGTAAAATTCCCCCTCATCATGCATCATTGAATCGAGAATCAAACCGGTCTAAACATCGGTTATAATTTGTGTAATGTGGGTCTTAATGACTCTCACACCTATTACTACCATAGACTACAATATACAGGGTGATTCACTAACTTTGTACCAAAAAGCTAGAGCGTGTTGGTTGGGCTAAGACAAGAAAATGAAATTGGAGTGGTGGGGTCTATTCCCCCGGTGAGCTGGGAGGGGCACTTTTCAAAGAAATTGTTAAACAAAAATTTTATAATCAAGTTTAGGGGAAAATATACCCCTTCTTGAAGAAAAAAAAATGCTAATGTTCAAAATTTTATGTAATGTAAAAAATAAGTAAATTTTTAAAAAACTAGCCCTCCGGCTTAAAGGCGGAATAGATTCCCCTCTTTTCTTGTCTTAATCCGGCCTTAACTCTCTAACTTTTGGGCACAACGCTCGTGAATCACCCTGTTTATATAAATTCTAATCTGGCCACAAAGCTACTCTATCAGATAACTTTTTTGTCTCTTATTGCAAAATTATAGGCCCACTTATAACTTTTTTGCTCCCTTATTCCGGATTGCTTGCACCTCTCATGTTTACAGGACTACTTTGTAATTGAAACTCACATCGCATACAGAAAGAATTAAGCCAAACCTAGCTTTTGAACTAAATCTAATAGCAATTGATTTCATTTGAAGAGTCGTATTCGAAAAAAACTATTTCCTGATAATCGTGAGGAGATGTGTTTATGTGCGTTGGCTGTTACACAGAACGAGTAGGTTGTGATCAGTCATTTTCCTGTATAACAGTGAACAACTATGTAAATCCAACCTAAAATGAAAACATTTCAAAATTGCATGCGTTAAGATAAAAATGTTTTATTCTCTATTTTGTTAAACGTACACCACCCAAAAATATAATGAAAACGTTTCACGCTAAGCTTTTACCCTTAGAGAATGCGTTGACAATTTTCTCTGGACATTTCTATCAATTCTGAAAGGAAAATTATGTTAGTGGAAACCGCTGATAAAAATATGTGATTATTGCTTACGGGGAAGACCAGCGTAATCATTTCTGCACCATTCATCCTGATAGAAGCAGGAATTACCGTATCTTCGACAGGTTCTTCCGCCATCAGAAGATGCATAAACGGGAGGTGCAGTACTAGCACAACTGGCTGCCACTAAACATCTGGGATTAACTTGGCGACGTTGGGCAAACACACAACAGTAAGCCAATGCTGCACAAATAACTAGAAATAGCGTTAAGTTTCTCATGATTAAGTTAAACAAAATTAGAAACGTCCTAAACGGTTGTTATAGAAAAACTACACAGTTTTGTTAGTTCAGTGCTTATAAATACACAACGCGAGCCTAATGATACGAATCGTTTCTCTTACATAGAACGGACTTACAAGTAGTAACTGTTAAATGTGGGAAAATTCTATAATTAATCAAATAAAGTGGATACTTGGTCTGATGAATACAAAATTTCATTTATTTTCTAAACGCTGCATTGCGCTTACATTATTAAGACCACAAGCTAAGTCTGTCTCAAGTATTTGCTGATAATCTTAAGGTTCCTCAGAAAACGAAAACTATTGTAAATGTTTTTAATGAAATAGCCGACGAAATTCAAGTGCGTTGATTCTTCATTTAAGGGGGTTCACATTCAACAACTTGTTTAACAACTTGTATTGGCGGATTTGTGTAAAGTGAACCCATCTTAATTTTTAATGACATTTCTGTTATTTCTTCGCAAATACACCCTGAATACAACAGCTTTTGACACCATTGTGATTTGACATTTGTTTAAATTACCTAACTTTAATTTTTAATTTTAACAATTTCGGTACACACATTCGGTACACAATATTGAAATAAAGTCACTGCACAGCTGGACTAAAAAAATGCGTTTGTTTGATATGTTTGTGGCACTTCGATTTGTATAGGCCGCGTAAAGCGTACCACAAAAATAGTGTACGCCGTTCTATTATGTGATTTATGTGATTATGTATCACGTAATTCCAAACATACATGCTGCCATAAGTCATACCTTTTCCACGTATCTGTATCAAACTTTATATTATTATACACAGGGTAAGGGGTATGATAAAGCCCCGTGAAGGGTTACGATACCGGCAAATGAAGGTGGCCTATTTTTCAGAAACAAATTAGCAATAAAATATGCGGTCGGACTCAAATCGATAGGTGCTTTCTTTGTCAAAATGTAGTACAGGGTTAATCTAGAGTAATACTACGTCAGCACCTCAGCCGCTCTCGTAAACTATAGGAGGAACGGAAACAATTCTTTCGGTACAAAATAGCAACAAATAAGCAACAAATTCTCAGATGGTCCCCGAGTCCGGCTTATAAAATGGAGATTCTAGCGTAATATACGTGAACTTAATGGTTTTATGTTGTGATTGTGTATATTTTTATTTACATTTACTGTTGTTTTTGTTTTGTTTATTTTGTGCGTGAAACAAGACAGTTTTTGTGCACTAGTAAGCCATTATTGGTCGCTATCCCTAGTTAGAGTTTGCTTTAAGTTCTCTTCGACGAATTCTGATAGTGTAAAAGAAAAAAAAATGAATAATGATTCTTCTTATTACTGAATTCAGTGCAATAGTAACATTTTTTGCAACCCTGCTTATTAACCAGGTTCCAGGAATTGGTTTCAAGATTTTATTTAATAAACACACTCAAAGCACAGATAATAAATTTATACAGATGTCTCATCCCTGCAGAAAAGAATGAAAAATATTTTGCTCTTAACTGACAACGCCTTAGCTGACAAGGAGCTTTTGAAAGCTTTTTTCCTTGCCTAAATATTCATTTATGGGCAATGAGGCGAGCGAAAATAGATTTTTAATGCATTAAGTGAATGCGTTAAAGCTGGAACAATCTTTTTTTTTTGTTGCTTTCAGTTTCATATATCATTTCTCGCCATAAGGGTGAGACATCTGTATAAATTTATTATCTGTGCAAGATTAAGATATTTTTTCTTTTTTTATATGAAGTATATTTTATGGTAGAACTCCATGATGTTCTAAAAAACTTATTTCATAAACAATAATAAAACAATACCCATGACAAAATTAAATGAGGAAAATCCCGATAAAAAAAAATAGATAACATCTCATTAGTTATAACTTATAACACACCGTCCACGCGATTTGATAAATAATAAATTATTAATCACTATTTCTGTGGTGTTTTAGAGGCCGGAATCGGAAGCCTTGTATTTTAAATTTGTTACAGTTGCAGTTGCAGCAATGAAAACTTTTATCACAGGTAATAAATTTATACAGATGTCTCACCCTTATGGCGAGAAATGATATATGAAACTGAAAGCTACCAAAAAAAAAGCTTTTTCCAAAAGCTTTAACGCATTCACTTAACGCATTAAAAATCTATTTTCGCAAGGAAAAAAGCTTCAAAAAGCTCCTTGTCAGCTAATTCGTTGTCAGTTAAGAGCAAAATATGTTTCATTTTGTATTGCGGGGATGAGACATCTGTATAAATTTATTATCTGTGCTTTTATGCTGAATAGGGTAAAGAGCATCGAACCCTTGCGTAAGCTTTTCCATCTATCCAATTCTTCTGAGCTCGTTCCGAGCAGTTGGAAAACAGCATTTGTCCGGCCAATACCCAAAAAAAGCGAATCCTCCTCTTCCTCCAATTATCGTCCGATTGTACTAACGTCCCTAACAAAAGCTCCTTAATGACCGGCTGCGGCTTTCGCAGAGCAAGTCCACTGGTGATCTGATGGCATATCTCACCGAACAGCAAATCTTTACATCGTTTTGGAGAAAGTAAGATTGCAAAGTCATTTGATAAGATTTGGCTTCTTGCTTTTTATCGTGGATGTACTTAGTTATAAGGAAAAGGAATAAAAATGAATTTGAAAAAAAAAAATAAAAAAAAGAGTAGTTGACTGCTAAGCCGAATGCCACGGGTTCAAGCCCCAGCTTCGGCAGCATTTTTTTTCTACAAAAATCGCCAGCTTATCTGAGCCACCTGTGCGATGATATGAGACAATTAAAATCTGTGTCTCCTCCTCTGTGCCACGTAGATGATTTGAGTTGCTCTAAAATTATTGTTTCGACAACAATTTGGGGGCGGATCAGTGCGCATCGAGCGCGAGCACTTAAAACAAAATACACATCGATCATCGACCATGGTGGAAATGCAATGCAGGAAGCACCCTTTATCAAAGCCATAATGAAGATTTTATTACGGGACTTTGGAGCCAAAAGTAATGCCACACATAAAATGTCAATGCATTTCGGATCTGGCTTAGTAGTGTTGGCGTATAGTCTTAAGTCTAATATCATTAGAGAAAATATTCATCAAATATTGTTTTTCTTATTGACTAATTTTAAACATGTAAATATAAACAATAATATGTACCCAATTTTTTTTTCTTAAATACACACATCCATACACAAGTCTACATACATACAATATGTATACAAACATGCTAATTGTTTAAACTTGAAGCACGGTACAAGCCGTTTATAGTCATATAAAAAAGTTTTGTTCAGACAGTTGGTTATAGTTTCTTGATTCAATCAGTCACGCCATGAAGCACTCAATTTTTTTGCAAATTTTATTATTAATGGTTTGGGAGTTTTTTGTATTCGGTGATTCCCATGAAGAGAAGCCAAAACGTTGTTTTTTAGCTTATAAGTGTTCATCGGTAGCAGATCCAGTTTGGACTACGGTTGATGACGTAAATTGTGAAGTATTCAGAAATAATTGCTATCTTCTAAATGAAAATTGTCAGCGTGTTAACCGCGATGAAGCTGGTAAGTGACTAATATCTTGTCAATCACTTGTTCAGCACTTAAATTTTTTTGTTTGTTCTGATTTATGACTGTAGAAGCCAAAGTTATTGAAAAGGATAAATGCCAACAAATGTGTGAAAGCGCACCCCCATGTCCAGAAAGTGATACTGAAGTTTGTGGCTACTACGACGAAGAGAAAGAAACTTTTGCAAGCGAATGTGAAATGAAGAAGTTTGTTTGCAAAACCGGAAAAAGTATAAACATCGATATAGCAAAAAAAAAAAAACATTAATTCGATATTTTTTTCTTTGAATTTTCAGCTTTTGATCTGTTTTCATATGGAAAATGCAAATAAGACTGAATGCCAAAACAAACTGCCCTTTTAATTAATAAGCAAATATTCTTTGTAAATTTAAATTAACTCATGAAACTTTGTCATAACAATCTGAACTAAATGATTTTTAATATAATCATAGCGGAGAACTAACAAGTTTTGAGATTATATTCATTTCTAATCGAATCGTAGCTATCAAGGTGAACGACCATGACTTAACAATGTGGAAACAAAAACTGTGTCATCCGAAATCGGGAAAAAAGCTTCATTATTATTGAGTATGACCTCGCCGAGTCCAACCCTGAATCCAAGCAAAGTTTAAGTTACCTTAAGGAAGTATCCATTCGTTCCCATGTGCCGGACTCTCAAAGGTACCTATGCCAACTTTATCATACCGTCTAAAAGTCCAAAAATATCTCGCTGACCTCCCCCTCGGAACCACTTGCGCATTTCTTCAAGGAGGTAGCATCATTATGTTTTTTTTTTTGTTTTCAGTAACTGCGTCAGATACGTCCGTATTCGTATTGACTGTCCTTCGTATCTAGCTGATTTCTCCGATATTCCTATTTATTTCCTGACTGAGGGAAGGCATCGTCTGTATGCGAATCTCCGTATTGTCACACAGCGCTTCTTCTTTTTCCAATCTTGTGCAGGAAGGCGTTGAAGTTCCTGTGTTCGGTGAGGAACTGTGTAAGCAATAGTTCACTTCTCCTACTTTCCGGTTACTCGATTCACTAACGCTTCCGATTAGCCTAGCAGTCTAGTGCCCTCTGCTTTCCGACTACCAGCGTTCCTACCACTTCTGCTGTTCTGTGTGAGTGCTTTTGCTTCCAAATGAGCTACTTCCAAGCTGATTTCTGCTTTCCTAATGTGTGCGTATTTTCTATGTGCTGCGAGGATATCAACTGGTGAAATACCTTTAACTATTACACCGACACTGTGCCGTAGGTGCTTGCTATACCCAAAGCACAGCACTTTTGTACAGTTGCCAACTGTTTTCGGTACTTTTCTGGCTTAAGTGGGTCAGCCCAAATCAAACTTCCGTACTTAAGAATGGAATGTGTTGTCGCCATTGGAATGTTCCGTTTGTTCGCAAATGGTCCGCCAATTACACATCACCTGGAACAGATTGCCTGTTACTTTGAATACACTTTCTGCGACCATGCGTCCTAAAGCTGAGCTTTGAATCGAGCTCTATGCTCAGATATTTAACTGTGTTTTTTCTGCGTATAATCTCGTTTTGATGTTGAAGTCGATGATCGTGGGAATTCGTTGTTTTGTTAAGAGTACCTACCACTTCTGTCCTCTCGGTAGCCAGAGACAGCCTGTACTCCTCCATCCAGTGTCTTTTGCAGTTCCGGCATCATCGTAGGAAATATTTTAGAGGTCTGGTCCAATGATAGATCCTTGTGCTGCTTCGTCTTTCTTTGTCTCATTCTTTCTGTGGTTCGATAGATCAGTTCTCGTTCTTTGAGGTACTAATATACATTACAATATAATCATCCTTAAGAGATATTCTGAAATTTGGAATCTTCTTTCAAGCGTATCAATCATATTTGACCAGCTAGCGGGCTGAATTAATGGCGTTTCAATTATCAAGTGTAACCAGCAGCACAATTTTCATGGTGTGTGCTTCCTTGCTGAGCATATTCTACAACCGTTTCTACTTCTTCGATTGCTCCTATTTTGAAGCGCCCTCTCCTGACCTAAAGCCAACACAAGTCTCCCATTCTTTGTACAGCGGTCATGAGTCATGGTTGCAGTAGTTTCTCTAGGAGCTTCCCTGCTGTGCCCAGAACGCACAGAGCCCAGTATCCAGATGGAGAGTCTGAGGCGGTCGCCTGGGGCGCCGTGATCCAGGGGTGCCGCGTCAGCCAGCATAACTTCAACATAGGCAATAAACAAGTTGTGAAGTTGCCAAAGTATAGCTAAAAAAAAATCATATCGAAAAGCTTCATGATTTTCATCTTATTTTGTTATAGCAGACTACTCTCTTCTGCATTGTATTTCTGTTACCTAGTACCCGCGAGATGAAAATCGATCCTAGTGCCATCTTGAGATCTGGCGCAAGAGCTATTTTTTATACATAGTTTGATATTGGGAAAAAAATAGCTTTTGCGCCAGATCTCAAGATGACACCACAATCGATTGTCATCTCGCGGGTACTAGCTAGATAGAAATACAATGCTCTTCTGTTTCCAAATGTCATTTTGTTAATGCTAATGTGCCGTTCACATGAGGTAAACTAGAAGATTATTTTCTGGTACCTAGCCGAACACAGCACAAGTGAGTGAGTACCTTCCTTCTTCTTTCTTCCTCCTGATCTCGACAGTTGCATGACTTACCATATGCATCATTGCAATGAGTTGTTTTTTTTTGCTCACGCAATGTATGTATGTATATGGTGAGTCTGCAACAATAGATGAATAGAGAAATTACAATTTGAATTCCAGGGTCGGATCGATTCACGTCACCGTTAAGGCATAACACTAACGGGGGCGCTGTTTCGTAAAGATACCTTTTGTTCATAGGGTAATTTCTCTTAGATTTTCGTCTGTTTTGGTTTTTATTTTTTTTATATTGCAATGACTGAAGACTTCAGAGTCGATTATTGTCATATTCGCGGGCTTCGAATAAATTTTCTGGCTGCATACATCCACACTGTATCTAACAGGCCAGCTGTTTTGGCGCTAAGCGAGACCCAAGTAGGTGAGAATTCCGATCCTACTGAATTTCTCATTCATGGGTATAGCTTAGTGCCATTATTCTTTCCCCACCATGGTCTCGCCGTTTACATTAGGAATGATGTAGCTTATCAGTTCTTGCCTCAATATGGACGTTGCTCCAACTCTTTTTTTTTAACTTTATATGGTTTTAATTCTCCGTCAATAAGCACATCATTCACTACTGTTTTCTCTATCGAAGCCCAAACCTGGACAGAGCTTCAACTTCTCGTGAATTTGACGCTCTGTCTGACTCCATACAAAGAATTGTATCCTTGTATCCTCACACTGAAATCGTTATTACGGGCGATTTCAATGTACACAATTCTTCGTGGCTTCTCCATTCGGGCCCGACAACACCCGAAGGAATGTGTGCCGAGATCTTTGCTGAGTTTAACCACCTTACTCAGCTTGTCACTGAGCCCACTCGAATATCAGACATTGATGGCCAAGCGGAAAATACTCTTGACTTGTTCCTTACGTCCGACCCTGATAAATACACTATCAGTGTATTGACGCCTCTAGGCAGATCAGACCATAGTATTATATCTGCAAATTTCTCGTGTCAAACTAATCCAGTTAGAGAAAGAGCTCCGAAGAGAACCGTATGGCAATACGAGAAAGCCAACTGGGACGGTCTCAATAACTTTTTTCGGATCTTTAACTGGTCACTATGCTTCCTCGATAGTGACGTAGACTCCAGCGCAGATATGATTACTAATGTGATTATTCTAGGAATGAAAACTTTTATCCCGAATAGGGTTAAAAGCATTAAACCCAAAGAAAAGTCATGGTTTGATTCAAGCTGTAAAGAGGTTATCAGGGAAAAAGAAGTAAAGTTCCGCTGTTTTAGAGCCAACCCAACTGAGGAAAACCGGAACAAGTTTAAACAAGCCAGGAAGGCCTGCAATGCCCATATTCGACGGACCAAGTTTTTGCACGACCAAAAATTAAGGCAAAAAATTCTGCAATGTCCCAAAGGCAGTAAAAATTTTTGGTAATTTGTAAAAAATATGAAGAATTCTTCTTCTTCCTCGGTCCCTACGCTCGTTGACAATGACACTCCAGTTGTTAGCTCTCTCGCGAAAGCTAACCTTTTTGCAAGGCAGTTCGCCTCCAACTCTTCGCTGCCAGAGAGTGTCATGACTCCTCCAGTTATTGAGCGCGTCAATGATTCCATGGGGCAGATCTTCTTCCGCACTCGTGCTGTGGCGAGAGTCTTAAAAGATCTTAACATACATAAATCCGCTGGTCCGGATGGTATCCCCGCTATTGTTCTGAAGAGGTGTTCTTCCACTCTGGCAAAACCCTTGCGTAAGCTTTTCCATCTATCCTATTCTTCTGGGCTCGTTCCGAGCAGTTGGAAAACAGCATTTGTCCAGCCAATCCCAAAAAAAGGCGAATCTTCTTCTCCCTCCAATTATCGTCCGATTGCACTTACGTCCCTTCTTTCTAAGGTCATGGAAACGCTGATAAACTATCAGCTCAAGAAATATCTCGAAGACCTTAAGCTTCTTAATGACCGGCAGTACGGCTTTCGCAGCAACAGGTCCACTGGTGATCTGATGGTTTATCTCACCGAACAGTGGAACAAATCTTTACATCGTTTTGGAGAAAGTAAGATTGTTGCACTTGATATTTCAAAGGCATTTGATAAAGTCTGGCATCTTGCTCTCTTATCGAAAATGCGTGCCTTCGGTATCGATGAATCCCTCCTTCGTTGGATTAGAAATTTTCTTTCGAACCGTTCTATACAAGTTGTATTGGACGGGTTCAAGTCTGAATCCCACAAAATAAATGCTGGTGTGCCCCAGGGCTCCGTTTTGTCTCCGACCCTCTTCCTCATTTTTATTAATGATCTCTTGTCTGTTACTTCTAATCCAATTAATTGTTTCGCTGACGATAGTACCCTTAGCTTTTCATATTCGTTTCCAGACTCACACCCTTCCTCTTCGGATGTGGAACTGCAACGGCAAAATATGATAAGCTCATTAAACTCTGACTTAAACAGCATTGTACAATGGGGAGTACAAAATCGCGTAGAGTTTAATGCTTCAAAAACTCAATGCTGTCTTGTATCGTCGAAGCGTGACATACCCCCCTTGCCATTATCCATGAGTGGCACTTGCATCAATGAGACCGAGCACCTCGAAATTCTCGGTATGTGCATCACTGACCACCTTTTGTGGAACGAGCACATATGCGATGTCGCCAAAAATGCCGCAAAATGTTTAGGTTTCTTAAGGCGATGCAAGAAATTTTTTTCCCCTTCTGATCTGGCTACCATCTACAAAACCTACATACGTCCTAAGCTTGGGCTGGTGCTCCAGTGACGTACTTAAGTCTTCTGGACAGTATCCAAAAAAGAGCATTCAAAATGATTGGTGACAATACCATCGTTGAGTCATTTACATCTCTAGAACATCGTCGTAATGTCTCATGTCTCACCCTGTTTTACCGATACTTCAACGGTATATGCTCTAGTGAAATAGCCAGTTGCATTCCTCCCCTTAAGACATTCAACCGTAATACCCGCGCCTCCAGGAATGCCCATCAGTTAACCCTTGAGCCCAATTTCGGACGTACTGTGAAGTACAGAGAATCATTCTTTAGCCGTACTACGCGAATGTGGAACTCTCTTCCACACTCTGTCTTCCCCAGTCATTGTAATGTTCAAGAATTCAAAACCAATGTTCACCGGCATCTCCTTTTACATCCCCTATCCTTTCCCTAATGCTCGCACTGTGCTCTTGGCATATAAAGGGTAATAAAAAAACCCCTTGAGTGCGCGTTTATTATTAAAAAAAAAAAACCTATGGTGATTTACGGCTCAAGGCATGGTATATTCCAAGGGGAGCATCAAAATTCCACCCCTCCGATGAACAAACCCTTTTGGCCATGCATGCGTGCCTGCCGGCAGCTCACCCCCAGGACAACCTGCTCAAAATAGATAAAAATCTTTGGGATGATGTGGATCACGGTACAATGGTGTATTTGCATACGATTGCAAGAGTTAAATAGAAACAGCTCAAATACCGTTGCAAGTTCTAGCCCTTAATTTAAAGTTCTAATTAAATTCTTCTCCAACTTCTAACGCGTTAAAACTTCGACTTAGAACTCTGTTTATAGTATTTTATACTTAGAACTTTGATAAAATTAGACCCTCGCATTCGGGGGTCTAGTGCCTTAAAAGTCGGTTTATTTATAATTTCGTTTTTTTAATGTTTAAATCAAAAGAGAATAATAGGTAGGGGAAGATATACGAAAGTGGATCAAATTTTCGATCATTTCTTGTTTTTGGACGTTGACTTTGAGTACGATGCAAATGTTATCCTGGAAGAACGGCGTATTTATCGAATGCCAATACGTGCCACTATTAATACAAGGAACCATACTGACTTTTTCGGTGCTTCCGTTTAAGAAAGCAAACGTTTTTAGCAGTCCTTAAACTGGTGGCAGAAGATCTTCGACATCCACAACCACGGTAAAAATTGGAATGGAATTTTTTCACTTTTTTTCTTGACAGTTTATGAGCACGAGTAGGATTCGAATCCCAAATTCTACGTAACAGCCTTCATACATAAACACCACGCCCGGGCATCACAAAAATAAAAATAGGTACACACATTACAAGAAAAAATTAAAAATAAGGGCAAAGTCAAAAACTATTTGTATTTTGTTTCGAATTGAAGGAAATGTCTGTCAAAAAATACTGCCGGGTGACTCAAAATTTTCAAAAAATATGCTTGAACTAGGTTTCAAAAATAACAAGTTCTTAGCGCGCAATGATGATTTTAATCGAGTTCTTGAGAAGTGAAGAAATGTCGAGTTCCAAATATTCTAAAAACCAAGCTCTAACGTTAGACCAAGAAACACTGGGTCGTGTTTTAAAGGGAACTTAGAACTTGGCGAAGAAATTGGGCGTGAAACGAGCAAGTTCTGGTCAGCAAGTTGGCATACAATCAAATATTTTACTCACACATTCAAATTTTTAGTACTTGCTTTAGTACTGGCCAGTCAACTGGCTTACGAATTTTGAAGCCAGTAAACGAGCAAGTAAAAAGGCAAGTAATTTGACAGGTCTTGCCAAATTTATCAAAATGAACAAAATTAAATTAGAATATTAGTTGAAGCGAGGATTTTAATTTCTTTTTTTTTGGCGACATTTTCGAAATTCAAAATTGGATGTTAAAAGCAGGTAGTCTTGTAAAAAATCGTTGAAATGGAAAAAAAAATGTGTGAACTTGCAAGCAAGTAGGTACACTAGCAAGTGGCTTGCCACCTACGTCACACCAAGTACACAGATAGATATTTGACAAATAATAAATGTAGGCTACTGGCAAGCCAGAACTTGCTCGTGTGGCAGCAGGGTTAGAAGGTGCCGTGAAAGAAGGCCATATGAACTAACGCCATAATGGCCTTAGTTCTCAATTGAATGTGAACTAACGCCATAATCCAGTGATGCCATTTCGTGGGGAATTCCCCTTTTTGTGGGGAATACAAGGAAAAAATTTGGTAAAAGGGGAAAAGGGGAATTCGTTATCTTCTAGAACAAAATATGGGGAAACTTTATTTAATCGAACATAGTCTAAATCAGTTATAGACAACACAAGATAACAAAAACCTCGAAGTTAATTTGTATTCTAGTCTATTAACAGAACTCACACAAACAATCACATGAGATGCACTTTGATCATTGTATTTGTAATCTCTATAGTATACCTACGACTGATTTTGACTGGTGGCGCTCCCAGTGAAAAAATCCAGTAAGAAAAGGATAATACAATCTATCATACTATTTTCCATCGCAGGACAAGACTGAAAATGTGTTTATCTCGCGAACCACTCATCGTATTGTCATACAATTGGTCTCGTTCGACGCGGTATTGTGTTGTTAAGAGCTGATTAGGTTTTGAGCGAAATCCGCTCAGCGGTTTTTTAATGGCAATCAAAAATCTAAAACAACCCTAATATAATGAAAATTATGATAATTTCTGCAACAATTTCAACAATAGTGCAAAAAATCTCATTTATCAATTTAATCAATGACTCAATGAAAAAAAAACAATATTCAGGAGTATCATAAGCTGCTTTTTATTACTAACTGACCCACCAAACGCTGCTTTGTCATATAAATATTAATTTTCGGAAATACTAATCCGATTAGAAAAATTGCTTCACTAATAGAAAACTACAATATTCAGGAGCAATATAGGCTGCATTTTACTGTGCAAAGTAGTTGTGCATGAGTCCACGAGTTGGTACGACCAACTTTTGACAGATGGCGCCACTGTTATTCAATAAACTTAATGTATTTCCTTAAATCATCAGTTTTATGGAATTTGCCTTTGAACCAACGGGCGTGTAGGACTACAATGGGATGCATCGGCTGAAAATTTTCCAAAATAACTAATGTTTTTACGTCGCGTCGTGTGGACTCCATGGGTCACACTCATATTTTTTTTATTTTGTTATTGATATGGATTTTTTATGAAATGGAATGTTTCAATTATATTTTTGTTATTGTTGTTTTATTTTTTAAATGAAAACAAAATATATTTAACCAAATATAAAGAAAAAACAAAACAAAATGTTTTCTTTTGCAAGTAAATATTCGAGGGGAATTCGTGGGGAAAATCAATTTTCAAAATGGGGAAAATGGGAAATTTTGATACAGTAAAAGGGGAATTCGACCTAAATCATCTGGCAACACTGCCATAATCCGATTATGGCCTTAATTCACAGTCGAATGAGAACTAAAGCCATCATTTGAATGAGAACTTACGCCATATGGGGTAAATTCACATTCAAATGAGAACTGATGCCATAAAATGCTTTGAGCCTTGCAGCAAAGTGAGCATCAAGTAATTACCTAACAAAATCTCATCGATATCTCAGGGGCCTCAGATATTACTTAAATGGAACAGACTATGAAAACAATTACACACGAACACCTGGCCATGAGGCCTCTATTTCGTGGTGGATTGATTTCCAATCCACTCCATTTTATATGCATGAATTACATGCATATTTTGGTGTATGTTGCCTTGTAGATATGGGAAAAGGCACAAAATTAGTCATTTACATATGTCCCATTTGCCATTGACTTTGTCTTCCACCATTTCCATTTTTCTCAAGTACCAGTTTGCTTTTCCCGATAAAAAAAGCCATACTGGTAAATGTGTTTTTATCTATGTAACTGAGCTTAGAGACTAACCACTCAGTTACCGAGAACGGATTTCTCGTCAACCACAGCCACTCTGAACTCCCACAAGGGGGCCAACCGCAACTGTAGTTGAAGATTCAATTAGAATCCGGGCATCAACTACCCCAGAGTACCATTTTTTTTCAGAAGACATGGTCTGTCTCTTTTGTTATTTTGTACTCCGTGAATGTATGACATTATCATCATACATTCTATCGGATGTGTGAAATTATCACACATCCGTACAAACCAAAAGGATAATTTCACAGCTTCGTGACTTATCGGCTCACAGGAACACTGGTGTCCATTGTCATGCAGTCTTTTATCCAGAAAGGAGCCGGTCGGCCTAACTGGAAGACTGCATGACATATTGCCATGCACCACCAACTTACTTAAGAACACTCATTAGTGCCTTATTCTATCACAATGATATTCAAGTACAGTCTCATTAATCACGGTATCTAAAGTAGATGATTATGATACATGTACAATAAAAACGTAGGTTCATTCGCCCTGACGGAGTCAGGTTGACGCTCTGCACCACTTGGAGGTTGAACCTTCCGCACATGAGCGGCAAGAAATCTGTACTTGGAATTGCAAGCAATCCTTTCCAAACCCTTACCCACTCTTCGCAGAGCACTTAAATGGAACAAGAGATATCTCACTCTCAGCGAGCGCTGATATTTTCTTTTAAGATTTCCGAAATAAAAAAATGTGTGGATCCGTTTTCTTGGTCAGCCATTTGAACGTAATCATGTGTAAACAAATTCATTTCAAAGAATCTCACTGAGGTTTTAAAATTGTGTTCCACCAAATTATTTTCGTAGATGCATCAATCAGAAAACTAGTTTTCTAGACTCTGAAGTAATAAAAAAATCGCATACTAAGAGCCGAAATTTTTTTTGGCAAACAGAGAAACAATTTGGGCTGTCAAAATAAAAAAATTCGCGCGAATTTTTTTATTTTGACAGCCCAAATTGTTTCTCTGTTTGCCAAAAAAAATTTCGGCTCACTCCGCTCGCTTTCTAGTAGTGCTGCAGTACGCGAGTTTTTGATTACTTTCAAATTGTGGAAAACTAATTTTCCGAATGAAGCATCTACGAAAATATTGAGAAACTTAGGTACTCATTCTGAAATTCAATAGAAATATGAAAAATCAACATTTTTGTATTGAGTTTTTTATTTGTTTATAAAGCAACTTCATTCGATTACTTTGCAAAACATTATCAACAATTTAACGTTTTCAGTTTTTTTTTCCATTCTCGTAAATTTGTTCATAACTCCGCCGTAAGAAGCAAGATTTAAAAAAATATCATCGAAATCGGATGATTTTCGATTCTGGAGTAAAAAAAAAGAGGGAACCGCGATAGTATAAAATAACAAAGAAACTTTTCAAAAATTTGCAAGTTATAAGCGTG
Source organism: Sphaerophoria taeniata (assembly GCA_943590905.1). Lineage (NCBI taxonomy): Eukaryota > Metazoa > Arthropoda > Insecta > Diptera > Syrphidae > Sphaerophoria > Sphaerophoria taeniata. Next base: position 184,956,376 of record OX016540.1, on the reverse strand, counting down.
ATGAAAAAACTTAAGAATAAAGTGACTATTGGGTTTTTAATTTGATTTATAGTAAATCGTGTTTAAAATATTTAGAGCAAAATTATAGTCCGCTAATGAACAATTTTAGTGTGATACTGGCCTAAAATGACGTTTCAGACATGACTCAAACGTCATTTTAAGCTAGTATCACACAAAAATTGTTCATTAGCGGACTATAATTTTGCGCCTTTGTGTTTAACTAATAGAGCGTTCATCTTATTTTTGTTAAACCATACCTATATTTACCTACACAATGTACCTACCTAACCTACATCATATTAAGATTATTTGGATTGCTGCAAGTGCCTTTAATTCACATTGAAATGAGTACTTGGGCCACTTCTTAAAATGAACTAACGCCATATTACTTTAGTTCTCATTCTAATGTGAATTAAAGCCATAATTGGATTATGGCGTTAATTCACATTTGAATGAGAATTAAAGCCATTATGGCGTTAGTTCATATGGCCTTCGTTCACGGCACCGGTTAGAACTCAAATGAGTAGTAGAATTATACACAGTTATACTTTAAAGCATAAATTCTAATTTTTCATCAATTTTATAAGTGAGGTACAAGTTGCATCCTTTTAAATTCTGGAGAAGGAGGTTATATAATTTGTAATTAAAAAAAAGGCGCAAAATATTTGACTCGCCTGGGGCGCCAAGATGGCTAAGGCCGGCTCTGGGCTTGGGAACAATGTATCCACAATAAAGATCATTCTTTCTGGTTTAAGATCTCCCACCGATTCCTGGGTTGGCTTTCTCAAGCTACATTGCTCTAATAAATAAAAACTATATCAATTATATCACATTTCACAAAGTGCGAGCTGTTATTGACGTCACAACTTAAAATGCTCAAGGCTGCCGAAGTAATACCTGTGATTATCGGGTAGTTCCCCTATTCTATAAAAAAAAAAAACGTAAATGTACCAAATCTGGTTTCATCTGTGTTTCCCCTTGAAAATTATTCGACCGGAAAATCAGACTATTTTATTTTTATTTAAAAACATGAAAGTCAAATTTAAAATTATTTATTGTTGGTTTTAACATTTCTTTTTTCCTCCAGATTGGCACTGGCATCGTCCCTGAGAAAATAGTTGGAATACTATATAAAATAAAGAAAACAAAAATTGAGTTTAAATACAATAATTCTATCCTTGATTAGTGAATAAGGAATCTCACCTTTTCCGTTCTTGCAGTTGTATCTCTTCATTTCACAGTCATTGTTGAACGTTCGCCTTTCCTTAGCAAACTCTCCACAAATTGGAAGGATATACAGTGGACAAAAAGTTGGACACAAAGGTAAACATTCTTCAGCAGTGCTTACCGTAATTACTTTGTATAAATTAAGCGATTTGAAAAGAAATAAATTTCAAGACTTTGATTTAACTCACATGTTTCGTTGTTTTCTTTTCTATCGCAATTTTTCAGAGCCAATTGACATGGATTAGTGTAGATATTACAAACATTGTCGACTAAGCCGTATACAGGATCCGGGATCATTGAACATCTCATAAACGTTGAGCATGATATAGACAATACACCAATTGGGGCCAGTAAAATTGGCACGGTTAAAACACTGAATAAGTGAATGACAACAGAACCTTTCATGACGAGCAACTGAGTTGAAATCCGGGTTAAACAATATTGTAATTTTTTTTTGTTACTTTAAGATTGCAAAAAGATATTGTTGATTCAGTTGCTTCTTTTTAGCACATCATCTGAGTAACACAATGGATGCCTTGATTAAAAGCACTTTCAAACAAAACAAAGTATCTTGCCTTGAGAATATTCAAGTCATGCAGTTTTGGAACCTTTCCCACTCGTTTTTTGGGAAAGCTTGCTGCTTGATTGCAATGCAATGTTGAAGGTAATTTAAAACATATAGATAGGTCTATGTACTTATTAATACTTTCGGCAGGTTAAATTTTGATAAATGTTCTAATATAGCGGGTGGTCCGGGTTATTTGTTGCAGAGTGTAGACAAAGAATTCGTGTTTGAACTTTCCAGAAACGTGCTATCCAAAGACAAACTAATTAACTTCCGTCTTTTGAACACGAAAATGAGATAAGGTTTTACTGTTTACTTTTCAGTGTTGGAAACAAATTTTGTTCTCCCTTCGTTCGTTTTGGCTTGTTTGATCAAACTAATATATGTACCTACACAGTACAAACTATATAAAAAAAAAACAAAGCTTGGCATGCTAGGTTCTTAGAAAACTGTAATAAAGTTTTTTTTTTTAGAGGTAAAGAACTTTAAATTGCAACAAAAGAACGATGGAATATTCAATTGACATGATTTTTAATTTATTCGAAAGATAATCTTGTGGTATTACATTTGAAATATGATTTCTGGCATATAACGGATGTAGTCAGTCCAATCTGGACGTCCAATTTTCGATGACTTTTTCCAACATTTGTGGCCGTATATCGGCAATAACACGGCGAATGTTGTCTTCCAAATGGTCAAACGTTTGTGGCTTATCCGCATCGCATAGACCAATGACTTTACATAATCCCACAGAAAATAGTCTAGCGCTGTTAAATCACAAGATCTTGGAGGCCAATTCACAGGTCCAAAACGTGAAATTAGGCGGTCACCCAAACGTGTCTTTCAATAAATCGATTATGGCACGAGCTGTGTGACATGTTGCGCTGTCTTGTTGGAACCAAGGCTCCTGGACATCATGATGATTCAATTTAGGAATGAAAGAGTTAGTAATCATGGCTCTATACCGATCACCATTGACTGTAACGTTGTGGCCATCATCGTTTTGAAGAAGTACGGACGAATGATTCCACCAGCCTATAAAGCGCACCAAACAGTCAGTTTTTCTAGATGTAACGGTGTTTCGACATACACTTGAGGATTAGCTTAACTCCAAATGCTGCAGTTTTGTTTGTTGACGTAGCCATTCAACTTGAAGTGCGCTTCATCGCTAAAAAAAATTCGCTTTGGGCCCATTCGACGAATCTATATGCATTCCGCACAGAACCATTATTTTCGAAATAAAATTGCACAATTTGCAAGCGTTGTTCAGCCGTAAATCTATTCGTGATGAATTGCCAAACTAAACTGAGAATGAATCACTTGACAGCTGTTAAATCGATCGTCGTCTTGAAAAGTAATGCCAACTTAAAGTTCTATAAATTGAAAAAATAAAACACCCGTTACAATTGAAATGTTTTAGATGTATGAAATTGACTTAAAACAGGAGTATAAAACATTTTTTAGGATTTGTATCTTAAACATCCCACCATCCAGTATGCTCGATGAATGGAACCTCAGCATTATTTTTCCGATCCAGAAGAAAGGAGACCCTCTGAGAAAGAACCATCAGTCTCCTAAACACCACCTATAAGATCTTTTCTGCAGTACTATGTGAACGTTTGAAGCCGTTTGTCAAGTCAACAAATTGATAGGTCCACATCGATGAGGTTTAAGATCAGATAAGTCCACAATCAATCAAATAATATTCACATTACGGCATATCCTGGAAAAAGCTCAGAGCTCTAAATCGGCACTTTTCATCTTTTCATCGATTTTACCAGCTTTACCTTACCAGTTCATCCCTACCAGGCATCCCTACCAAGCTTATTCGTCTGAGCAGGATGACAATGGAGAACTCACGTTGCTCCATCAGAGTCGGTTACGACCTTACCGACATCTTCAATGCCAATAAAGCCTTTAGTGGTGCACTGATATGCGACTTCTTTAACATCATACTGGAAAGAAAAGTGCAGAACTCCTGCGTTAACACTAGAGGCACTATCTTCCAAAAACCTGCACAGCTATCTACTTGCGTAGGCCGACCGACGACGCAGGTATTAATGGTTAATGTCAACTGTGCATTTGTGAGTAGGTATACAGACAGAGTCAATGAGGCAAAAAAAGTACCTAAATGCTGTAATCAAAAAACACCGACGACGACATCTTGGACAAAACCTCACGATAGACACATATAACTTCAAGGTAATTAAGGACTTTGTTTTTCTTGGCTCCACAATCATCACGGACAATGACATCAGCACCGAGATCGGAAGAATAACTTTTTCTATAATCACTGTTTCTTTGGGCTAAGAAAGGAATTGAACAACTAGATAAGTTGACGCTCTATAAGACCCTCGTCATCTCCGTCTTGCTTTATGGTGCAGAAGCATGGACCTTAGCAAAAACGGATGAGAGTGCCTAAGGCTGTTTCGGGAGAAAAGATCTACGGAAGATCTATGGTCCAAGGACTCAGGTGGCTTAGTCATGTGGATATGATGGGCAGCAATGCTCCGCCCCGTAAAGTCTTCACATCCACACCAGAGGGACGACGCAGTTTGTTTATGTTTTGTTTTCATGAAAAAATATTATTTATTTACCTACTGTGTTGATCGTTTATCTTATTCACTTATTGTTATTTTCATTTGTTATTATTTAATTATTATTTTGGTGAAAGGTATTTATTTGAAGTAGATATTTTCTGAAAAAAATTGTTGTTGTTTTCACTGAATCGAAATAAAAACATCCTAAAATATATCTTTGATTTTTATTAGGTACTTTGCCCAATAGCTGGGTCCGTCTAATTCCGCTAATGAGGCAAAAGGGAGTTTTGAGGTTATTTCATAGCTTATTAAAAAAAAAAAAAACATTCCGGTTTAAGGGTTCAGTAAGGGAGATAATTGGTTTGAATTGCTTGAGTGGTGCTTCCTGCCCCACTCTACCCTATATAGATTTGGCACCATACAAATCTTTACGAACACCTTTACGGGCTACTTCGATTAATTTGAACTTGAAGCCCAGGTCGTAAAAGGAGCGGTTTTTCCGGTTCTTGCACTTGGAGTCACAACAAGTGCCTGGTACTCCAGGTTGGGGGTTGTACGTCGGGATGACCTCCCGACTACGTAGTAAAACATTTAGTTGCGAAGCAACAACAGGCCCCGGAAACGGACGGATACACTGATGACGACCCAAGCAAATGTTTTAAATTCGAGAGGAATGTTCTTTGGGTCACTTTTGGCCCCGTGTGCATTGATGGGGAATGGCGAAGAAGATACAACAGTGAACTTTACGGGTTGTACAACGACATCATGGACCTAGCCAGAAGGGTCAAGGTCAGACTCAGATGGCTCGGTCATTTAGAGCAGATAGACACCAATGCTCCGGCCCGGAAAGCCTTCGTTACTATTCCCGAAGGACGTAGAAGGAGCGAGGAAGACCGCGACTCAGGTGGCGCACACAAGTGGAAGAGGACCTTAATCAACTTGGAGTGCAAAACTGGAGACAGCAAGCTAGGGACCGAGCTGGCTGGCGGAGACTGTTGATTGAGGCCCAAGCCCAGTCATTTGTTATACGAAGGTGGTGGTGTGGTGGTGATTAGTGTACAAGGTCGCACCGCCTCGCCTGAATGATAGCTGTGATATTAGGCGTCAGTCATGTCCTGCATGCTATGTTGGGCAAGAAGGGTACAGCAGCGTGTTCTCATTCCGAACAACAAGCATAACCGTGAGACCACTTCAGAACAGTGTTTGACGGTGTTAAAAGCAATCCGAAGAAGTAACTGAGTCATTTGGTAAGGCTAAAAACACACCAAGTCCAACAGAACGTTTGTTTTGTTTTCCCCGGACACAAGTCCATTGATATGTGAAAGAATTGGTGAAAAATCACGATGACTCTAAATATAGCGAATTATTTTGAAAAAAAAAAAAAACAAATTGTATTAATTTATATTAATTTGAATTTTTTCAAAATAATTCGCACAAGTTTATTGTCTTATGAGGCAACATACCGAAACCCATACGACAAGATAAAACGTTCTGTTCCCTGTCGCGGTCTGTTGCAGTTAATACGTGGGGTTGTTTAGGAGCAAAACACACCGAAGGCAACAAAACATCCGAAACAAAATGTAAGCACCTAAGACTATACACAGTTTTATGAAGTAACACACACCACGGTGAACAAAAAAAATTGTACGTGTCAGCTCCGACGCGCGACTGGAGTTCACTCAATAAGAATGATTTGATTACCTTAAAATGTATAATACGCAAAGGATTGAATTCATATATTCATACATCTTTTCATAATAATTTGATAAAATATATTATACTTAAATACTTATGGTAAGCAATATGAATGTCAACAACTTTGTTTAAAACGTTCTTACGTATTTTTGAATTAATCAACTAGTAACTTCTATAAACATTTTTGTAAAGAATGAAAAAATCAACAAAACTGCATCATTATATTTTCAGAACAGTAACATTTCTTATCAACTTTTCATTAATTAATGATGAAAATACAATTTAACCCACATTTATCATGCACTATTACATTTAAAATGGAATTGAATGTCGATAAATTCTACATGGAATAAAAGCCTGAAGGCTTGTGCTTCGTAAGAGAGCTTAATCTTGTAGATCCGCTTATGAGAACGCACGATAGAACGCTTTTAATCGAAGCACATCGATCAAATTTTGGCATTAGCGGGATTCTCCCAACAGGTGATGTGTCATGTCGTACGAACCAAGCAGGTTGTTTGTGTGCAATTATATTTATTTTAAAATCGAGATTGTGAGGCTTGTACGAAACGTATCCTTACAAATGAGGTATCAAAATCATCGTTATTTCATGTAGATTAGACATATGGAAATTTCAACATCCAGTCTATAGGATTAAAACTTATATACCAATTTATGTGAAAATGTCTTAATTGGCTATATTAATGAGTTACCGTTATAATTAAAGCATAATAAATTGAAGAGCATGAAATTCTGTATCATGTGTGAAAATTTCACCGTTCTACGTTGAAATCTCTGTTCACTAAAATAGATTCGAAATGGCACTAAAACTTTTACCCCCTCTTTTCACCCCCCCTCGGTTAATTTTTTTTAAACTTTGAATGTCTTACTTATTTATGTTTAGTCAAAAGCCATACAAATAAGTTTTAAGCTTCTAACCTAACCGACCTCCATACAAACTTTGACCTAACATTTCAACCTTTTGTGACCTTTTCAACCCCTTTTATTGCGTTAAAAAATACCGTATGCCCTTCCACAGGTTCTTGTCTATCTTACTACCAAATTTCATCTAAATCGATCCAGTAGGTTAAAAGTTATTAAGAGTTAAAAAAAAGCGTTGGTAGTCAATTTTTATAATCAATGATTGATTTTACTATATCCATAATTTTTTCATACCGGGGTCTATATATGAATCGATTCTAAAGGAGTAAACTCCAAAAAACAGAGAGACATTTTGTTTTTGTCGGCTTCGGTGTGTGTTGGAATCCGACACGATTTTTTGTCGAGCGACATCAAAACGTTTTGTTGGCTTCGGTCTGTTTTCAGCCTAACAGTCGACAGAACAAGGAAAAGTCGGGACAGTGGACTTCAGCCGGTGAACGTGCTCCGAAGATAGTGAAGGCTGATCCGGACCTGTCCTCTATGGGAAAGATGATGAATACCTTACATTTTGCAGACTTCAAGTCTTACGAGCATAAGAAGTTGGAGCCTCGCTCGGTCAAGTATATCGTGTTAAAAAAAAACTTCGAGTATAAATCGTCCTTTTTCCAAAATGTTAATTTTTCTTTTGTAGGATAAGTACACAAACATATCGGACCACCCTCACCATGTCCATGCATTTTACAAACATGTCGACTTAAACTCTACGTTCTACGACAACATCTACCTGAATGGATGTGCATTGTCATGCGATTAGATTAATCAATTAAAAATGATGAAGAACGTAATCGAAGTCATGACCATGTTACAATATTGGTATTTGTCTTTGAAATGACAATGCAGACCTCAATTGCCACTTTACAAAATCGTCAAATAAACTTCTTTTGTTAAATTCTAACATTGTTCATTTTTTTGTTCGTTGCAGACCTCAATTGCCACTTAACAAAATCGTCAAATAAACTTCTTTTGTTAAATTCTAACATTGTTCATTTTTTTGTTGGTCACATTAAACTTATTTATTTTAACTCCCAAGCAATTATAACACACTAAAAATGCATGTTTGATAATAATTATTTGATATAGAATTATTAATTTCGTGGTTTCAAGTTCGTAGCACTGGCATCTTAAACGTGTCTCACACATGTGATCGATGAGGTGTCATTGCTCCGTATTTCTTCGAAGATAATATCGGAGCGATGTGGTCGAATTATAACCGATTATTTTGGCCGCTGATTGCAGATCATGACTTACTTAAACAATATTTTGTTCAAATAAGACGGGCAATAGTAAACCACTCAGCTTTATATTGCGTGTGAAGTTCCATGGTTGCAGCTAGTTTCACGTTTTGGCCACGTCAATTGGCAACCAATACCTATCATGCGATTTGACGCCGTTAGATGTTCATTGAATATGTAGGCTAGGCAGCTATTATTATATATTTTTTATTTAGGTTTATTGTCGAAAATTAAAAATGAATGACCCTGTATTTTAAGAATAGAGATCATGTTGTTTGTTGTCAAAAATTCAAGCTCGACTAACATTCACATTTCATCTTAGCGTTCAGAATATAAGCTACAAAAAAAATATCAACAAAATGAATGTACTAATGGTTTTGAAATACGGTTTCTTACTTTCAGCTGTTTCACAAGTGTGCCTTTCCATTTCACATTCATTTGCAAATGTATATTTTCCTCCTCTAAATTCACCACAAACGGGGAGAAATATTTTAGTGCACTTCTTATTACATAAAGGTTGACATGCTTCTTTTGTTGTTATCTTGAGTTCTTTAGTTTAACAAAAAGTCAAATATTTAAACAATTAAAATCATTGATTTACCCACCAATTTTGTTGCTATTCCTTCGATTGCAATTCTCGTTTTCAAACCAACATTTATTCCGATAAGCCTTACAAGACCGTCCATCGCTTCCCCAGACAGTACTTTCGTAGGAATCACATTGAAAAGACTTGATACACGATGTACTTTTTCGACACTCAAATTCATAAAAAGTTATCGACATCATAAGCAGAAAAATTGCTAGCCCTTCAAAAGTCATCACAGACTGGTATTTGCTTTCAAATGTTACTACGCTTGAATTCATGAAGCACAGATTTATTTATAAGAAAAAGAAAATAATTGATTTAACAATCTTGAAAAAAGTGCTATCGGTCTTTGACATGAAATTGATTAAAGAATTTTATTTGTTCCGAAATTGTGGAAATATCAGCTTTTCGAGCTTCCTAGCTTCACATAAAATTGAACCTTATGTAATCGTTGGTCAAGACTTCTTCTTAGAGAATGTCCGATACCCATTAGGTACATTGACCCTAAATTAATGCAGAAATAAACCAAATTTTGCTATAAAAATTACAATATTGAGTTACAGTCACATATTTTCAGAGTGAAGTTATGACAGCTCCAGTTCAATTAGCAATTTTTGTGTTCATTCTTTCGATTTTCTTAATACACCGGGAGCCCTCAATCCTAAAAGTGCACTTACACGGATTTCAAAATTTCTTATATTAAAAGATAGTTTATAGAAATACCAACAAATTAAGCCCGGTATGACGAGGCCTATCCTGGCACCAGTATTTTTTGCATTTTTTTGCATTATTAATAATTTGCACTTATCGCGGATTTTAATTTTAAATAGCGCATATTATTGGAAATTTAATGTGCTTTCAGGAAAAAATGGTATGACAGCTGCCATCCTGGCACCAATGTCTGTCATACCTATTTTAAAAACATATGAGTGACAAAATTTTAAAATAGGTATGACAGACATTGGTGCCAGGATGGCAGCTGTCATACCATTTTTTCCTGAAAGCACATTAAATTTCCAATAATATGCGCTAGTTAAAATTAAAATCCGCGATAAGTGCAAATTATCAATAATTATTAATAATGCAAAAAATTGCAAAAAAATACTGGTGCCAGGATAGGCCTCGTCATACCGGGCTTAATTTGTTGGTATTTCTTTAAACTATCTTTTAATATAAAAAATTTTGAAATCCGTGTAAGTGCACTTTCAGGATTGAGGGCTCCCCGCCTATAAGGACTTCTCAAGCGCTAATTAGTCAAAAATGTAAAGACGAACATAATTGTGATACTTATGAGAGTCCTGTTTATGGCATCGATGGTTTCACATGTAAAATTTTTCGAAACGAGTGTTTGATGAAAATTGAAAACTGCATTCGTCGAAAAATGAAAGACATTGGTAAGAATAGTTAACAAAAAAATGTGGGTACTGTGCTGACTTTTATGACTTTTATTATAGAACTGAAAAAAACTACTAAGGAAAAATGTATCCCTTTTTGCAGAAAATCTTGTTCGAAGGTTTATTTACCGGTTTGTGGCATCTATAGAGATGGTAAATCTGAATTTTTGAACGAATGTTTGATGGAAAGACATAACTGCTTTAGTGGCGAAAGTAAGTTGTTAAGAAAAAAAAAAAAGAAATGACAGTAAATTGTTGACAATACTTTTGTACCTAGCTTACATTAAGAATACCGGTACAAGGTGTAGATGTCAATATTGAAAAGCTGGATTTAAAAGACTATTTCTTTATACAAGAGATCACCCGCCCGTGCTGCACAGTGGACGTAAAAAATTCTTTCGCTTGGCTTAATAATTTTATTTGACACAAAATGTATTTTAATCGCAATTCTTGTTAAAAAAAAACAATTTTCGATAATTTTATTAAATTTTAAAACGCAAAAATACAATTTTGAATCCAAAAAATTATAAAATTACTATGAACTCAAATTTAGCTAAACAAAAAATGATAAATTAAATGTTTACATTACATTTTTTAATCGCATTTGGAATTGGTTGTATCTGAGTATTCAAAACTCAAATCATTAATCCTTTCGTTTATTCGCTGGCTTGTGCTTGCACCGAAATCAGGTTCTACTAAAAATTGTAAGACTTCTGATTGAATCGAACTTACGTTTTTAAGGGCTTTTCACGAAAAGAATCTATCAAGGGATCTGATGTTATTAAAAGGTCTCTATTAGAGTTAGTCCTGTAATTTTTTCTAGTATGAGACATTCGAAAACATTTGCAGTCTTTGTTCCGATCCTCTTGACTTTCCTCCGATAGTTGTCCTATTGGAACTAAGCACTGCTATATAACCTCGGCAGAATGGCACAGCAATTTGTGAATGCTGATTGGCATAGGGCACCAATTTTATAGTCCAAGGTTCAATAGTTTTGTTTCTTCCAAATAGCTCTGGAAGTGATTTATTTTATTTCGTGACCCGATGAAATGAAGCTTAATATGATGTAAAATCCTTTCAAGATATTTGGATCAATTTTAGTTATTTCAGAACTTTTAACATGATTTTTAAAAAATCTTCTGGCAGTATTGCCATCATTTGTATTGCCAAAGCCAGGTTTTGGCTTATCTTAAAAAATTGTTGATTTTTGAAATTTTTTTCAAAAAAAATCCTAGGAGCGGTTTTTTTTTAAATTAATTTTTGTATATATAAAATTTTTCGAAAATGTCTTAAAATTAATTTGGGTAAGCAGAATTCAAGAATATGCTACTATACATTTTATAAGTAAATTTTGATTTTTAATATAGATCCGTTTTTGAGATACAGAATTTTGAAAAAAAAAGGTTAAAAATATTTTTAAAAATACTAAAAAAGTTTGAAATTTTTATGAAAACAAAATATTATTTGCGCAATATAATGGTTTTTTCTTTTTTGGCTCTGAGCAGGGTACGGAGCTGTCCAAAAAAAACACGTATTTCTTTTTTAGCTCAGACATATCTGAGCGCTCAACGTTTGTTTATTTTTTCGATCAGACCGTGGTCAGAGCGCGATCTACGAGCTAGGTTAAGATTGATGGAGAAGATGGAGTAAAAAGTTGCGCGCGGCCAACTTCATTTATTTTGTTCATATCATGAGTGAGATGACGCGAAAAAAAAAATTAAAACGGTGGAAATGGCGGGCGAAGCAAGTTGTTCTCCGAATGAAGGTGAATAAAAAATTATTTTTAGAAAAAATACAAATATTTTTTTTATGTGTGACAGTTCCGTGCTCAGGTTTGTTTCTTTAATAACTCGGAAAGATCTGAGCTACCTGTGCTCAGACCGAGCTCGATGTGCTCAGGCTCTACTCCGCACCCTGCTTAGAGCTAAAAAAGAAAAACGCCTATATTCGTACTTTCAGAAATAAAAAATACGCTGATCGGACTTTTTTTTATTTTTCGAGATAATCTTATAACAAAAAAACGGTTCTATGAAAGGTACCGTTTTGGAGCAGAACAAAAATAAAAAAAAACATATGTGTGATATTGACATTGGCATTTCAAGAACACTAATAAATGTTTGATAAGTTTCTTTCCTAAATCGGGAAATTGAATAGGCATGAGAAAAGATAGGAAGAGAGACAATTCTTTCTTTATTTCCCTGTATTTACCTATATTAACTTTTAAAAATTCTTTCTATATCACTACTTTTTTAAGAATTCCTTGGTCTTACTTGCAAGAAACGTGGATGGTCCAACAAATTATTTGTCCATTATTTTTATTTAAATTCTTTTAATGTTAAAACTTCAAAAATACAGTTTTCTATTAATTTTTAAATTTGTGCTTTTCAGAACTAAGCTCAACTCTATTGGCAAGTATTTAATTGAAAGGAACAAAACAACTGCAACTGGAATTGGAGCTTTTCACATAGGCTGAAATTTAAATGTAAAATGAGTTCTTACTTAATTTAGGGAATATATTACTTTCTAACTTACTTTCTCCACTCAAGCAATTATGTTTTTCCATAAAACATTCGTTTGAGAATTCAGCCTTTCCCCCTCTATAAATGGCACACATAGGAGCATAGTATAAAGGACAAAATCTGGGACACTTGGGCTTACATTTTTCTTCAGATATTTTTTTGAGTTCTTAAAAGAAAGGAAGTTTTGTAGATCAACTCAAAATGAAAAAAAAAATCATCTTTATCTTACCAGGTCTATATGAACCATATCTTTTACAATTTTCACTTTTCAAATAACACTCGTTGCGATAAATTTGGCAGGTAAACTCATCAGTAGCATAAACGGGATCCTCCTCGGTATTGCAGTTGAAAGATTTGGTACACGGTTTCCTTATGTGAGCTTCAGTGATGATCAAAACACACATTAATGTTAAAACAAACCGTAACAAAGTCTGCATTATTAGGCTTTTGAGTTAATATCGGTAATGTAATATTTCATTGCATCGAATTGTTTATATAATAATGCCTTCCCGACGATAATTTCAAATTTGTAAATGTGTGCTTTAACCAAACCATTGGTGGTTTTAATTTAAGATAATATGTTAAAGCAGTCAATACTCGATTACAGGTGATTAGGATGATTGTATCATCGAACTTTGATGGTTGACTGGCTATTTGTGTTTTGTTCTCTGTTCAATTTTGACTTTTTAAGGCCTGTTTATACAGGAATCAGACTAAGCCAGCTATATGTCTCTATAAAATTATATGTTTAATGGCATAGTCTTAACACTAACACACTATCATTAAAAAACAAAAATGCATCTCCATATAACCTATGCTCTCTTTTAGTACAGCTATCCACTTTCCCGTATATTAGATACTATCTGTGTGTATGTAAAATTTGTATACCTATTGATTTCGGCAAGTTGAAGATTGGTGAAAAGGTTAATAACCAGCTGAGATAAGGTTTAAGAAGCTTATTGATAATGAACTGATAAAACTGTTGCAAAACAGATAGCACATGTTTTGTTCTTTCTTAGATAATTATTTCTTATTTTTATTTTTGTTAAGCAATAGATAGCGGGGTCCCAGTTCAAGACTAAATAGATATCTATGCTCGCTATTAACATTTGTGAACTACAAAATTAACCCTTTAACTTTTCCCAATACGAGTCTTGGTGAAGGGTTATGGTTCAAGTGAAAAGTCCGACAAATATTTCCCACAAGAAAATAAGTTGATTAGGCTTTAAGTCTTACACAACTTTGCTCAAACCAATTACTATTTCGAAATTTGAAGTCAATATTCTACTTGTCGCAAGTAAAATTGATAGCCGTGCAATTTTGAGAAAATGTTGCCTAATATTAGGTGTTCTAAATTTAAATTTTGTCTTCAGTATCTTTATTTATTACTAAGCCTACTTCTAGGCTCTTGATTCCGAAGAACATAGTTGTTGCAATTACTACAAACATGACAGACTGGTATTTTAATCATTATTCATGATAAAAGGATAAATATTAACAGGTGGAAGTGTTACTCGTTGTTATTTTTCATTTTCAGTAAGTTCACCGAAGGGTGGATTCAGGTCTTAATGCTGGCGTGCCCCAAGGCTCTTTTTCGTCTCCGACCAATCATTTAAAAAGCATTGTACAATGGGGGAATACAAAACCACGTAGAGTTTAAAGTTTCAAAAAACCAATGCTATCTGTATCGTTCAAGGGAGATCCAACTCCTTTGCCAGTAGGTATGCATCCATAAGTGGCACTTGCATCAATGAGACCGAACATCTTGAAGTTCATGATATGTATGTACGTCACTGACCCCTTCAATTGATAATCTCAATCTGTATATGGATTTTTGGGTGCACTTGTTAATGACTTTTTATACTATTATTTTGTTCAACATATACAAATTAGAAACTTACTTAAGGTGGCGCTACAGTCCGGTGTTGACTTGGGCCTCAATCAACAGTCTCCACAAGCCTTCCACTCTTCCACTTGTGTGTATCTTCTTCTCCATTCCCAATCATTGCACACGAGGCCAAAGATGACCCGAAGAACTTTCCTCTCGAAACAGCCTAAGGCACATTCATCCGATTTTGTCAAGGTCCATATGCTTCTGCACTATACAGCAGGACTGGGATGATGAGGGAATTGTACAGTTTTACCTTAGTTGCTCTAGAGAGGGCTTTTCCCTCTTGCTTTCTAGCCCAAAGAAATAGCGATTAGCAAGAGTTATTCTTCGTCTGATCTCGGCGCTGCGCTGGTGCTATTGCCCGTGTTAATAGCGGAGCCTAGGTAGACAAACTCCTCTGCCACCTCGAAGTTGTATGCGTCTATTGTGACGTTCTGTCACAGCTGTCGGTGTTGGGTGTCCTTCCTTGAAGACAGCATATACTTCGTTTTGCCCTCATTTACCGCTAAGCCCATTGTTGCCGCTCCTGTCTCAATTCTCACAAAGGCGCCATTGACATCACGCTGTTTTCTTCTTGAAATTGAACAGAATTTTGAAAGATCTGGTGTTGACAGTGGAGTTTTGCACTATCTTTTCAAGAACGATGTTAAGGAATTCGCATGACAGTGCATCGCCTTGTCTGAATCGTTTTTTTGACATCGAAAGATTCCGTAAGCTCGTTGCCAACCTTCATGGAGCAGCGTGAGTTCTCCATCGTCATTTTGCACAAGCGAACGAGCTTGGCAGGGATGCCAAGTTTAAACATAGCTTCATACAGCTCGTCTCTGTTGATGCTGTCATACGCGGCTTTCAAATCGATTAAAAGATGGTGGGTATCGATTTGGAGTTCACAGGTTTTCTTCCAGCATCTGCTGCAAAGTGAAAATTTGGTCGATGGTTGACTTTCCTGGTCTGAACCCACATTGATAAGGACCAATCAGATTGTTGACGAAAGGCTTCCGACGACGTTCACATATTACGGCAAAGAGGATCTTGTAGGCGATGTAAAGTAGGCTGATTCCTCTGTAGTTGGCGCAGCTCAGAGGATCTCCCTTTTTCAGGATCGGGCAAACAATGCTGAGGTTCCATTCATCGGGCATGCATTCTTCCAACCATATCTTACAGATGATTTGGTGCATGCTCCTATCTAGATCGTCGGCTGCTGCTTTGAACAACTCGGCAGAGGTGCGTTTTTGCGCTGACGATAGTTGACTATAGTTTTTGTGTCACACTTTGACACACCAACCACTTTCAACTCACCTCCTGAGATGGATTGGAAATAGTTAGAGATAGTTACGATTTGACACATCAACACAGACCGCAAAAACGACAATTGTGATTACGAATCGTAACTATTGGCGTGCAAAAACGAGAAATAGTCAACCATTGTTGATTATAGTTGATTATAGTCAGCGCAAAAACGCACCTCAGCTTGTGCATCTGCTCCAGCGGCTTTGTTGGATTTCAGCAGTGATATTGCCGTTTTCACTTATTCTAGGTCGGGTTCACGAAATTGTTAGCTATCATTGCGTCCGATGAAAGGCTGCTGCCTGACTGCGGGATTTTGTTCGTCGTCGCCGTTATAAATACAGTCTACAAAAGTGGTCTTTCCAAATTCCCAGCATTGACTGCGATTCTACTATGATGTTCCCTTTTTTATCTCTGCAGACATCGGTTCTTGCTCGATGATATAATAAGTTTTACTAAAAACGCGCGTTTGAGTTACACACTCATCTTTTATTGGCTTGTTACAGCTCACAACACCAAGTCTCGTGGTTTTTCTAAATTTTTTATGATATTTGAATGTTTCAGTTTCGCAAGTGGTATAACAAATAGTTGCCTATCTATAAAAAAAAGTCACTGAATATAATTCCATTCACCAAACAAAACGCACAACTCTATAAGAACAAAATTGAGGTCAAATACGCAAGAGCAACATTCAAACCCATTTGAGCACGAGTGTAACGCCTCAAAATTGCATATATTTTGCAGATTGACATCATAAATTCACTATTGAAAATTTGTCAGGCGACTACGACTGAATAATTATGCTGTGGTTTTTTTTCGTCGCTATTTTAAGATTCAAGTTTGTACGAATCGGCCAATCGTTCAGCCCGTTAAACAGCCGGTAGGGTGACTATAACAAATTATTGCAAATTTATTTTGTAAATCGAAGGGGTATTTGAAGCACGAGCTTTTCAGTTGCACCAAATTCCAAAGATATTAATATGTAGATGTGCTTTTGAATTGCCGCTTCTTAGTCACGAAGGTGCACCCGTTTTCTTGAGGCAATGCTGAGAATATGTTGGCTGCTGTTACTGCGATGTGTTTTACTTTGCATAGGACGGGCATGTTTCGATATGTTAAACAACCGAGATATTTTGCCCGTGGTCTAATAAATTTGCATAAAACTCCCGCAGAGATTTGATTTTTTTAACGAGAAAAAAATAGATTTTATTTTGTTTTGTAGAATAAACAATTTAAAATGATTAAATACTTAGTAATTTAAAACAAGGAAACTTCGATTGCGTTTAAGCTGAAAATTCAAAATTTTACAAAATAAAAAATATTTACTGCTATTTTCTGCTTGAAACTGCAAAAGTGTTCCATTTCCTCTTTTAAATGCCTTAATCGAAACGTAAATTAAAAGAAAAAACTTGCTTACTTACCTAAGGTGGCGCTACTGATGGACTTGGGCCTCAACCAACAAACCTCTCCAGCTAGCTCAGTCCCTATAGCTAGCTGTCTCCAGTTTCGCACCTGTGTGCTCCACCTGAGTCGCGTTCTTCCTACGTCCTTCCAGGTTGGATTCGAAGACTCTACGAGCCAGAGCATTATTTTCCATTCGCTGTATTCATGACCCAACCATCTAGGTGGTTAGACCTTAACTTTTCTGGCTAGGTCAGTGTCGCTGAACAGCTCGTACAGTTCTTGATTGAATCTTCGTCTCTATTCTCCAATCTCCATTTATGCAGACAAGACCAAAAATCACTCGAAATTTTTTTCTCTGGAATCTCATCCTAGCTCCTAAATAGGCGTCCGAACAGGACACTGCGTTAAAGGCAGGCCACAATGTGACTTGGGGTAACATCAGCCGACTTCTGCAGGGGCTGTATGGACGAAGAAGAGGATGAAACAATTGATCACCTTCTCTGATGCTCTTTCCCTAAAACGCAAACTTCACCTGTGAGAATATTTCCATTATAATCCCAGTGAACTAGCTGAATGTCGTTCACGTTTTCTTCGCTGTATAAAAAGCTAAAATCAAAATGATTCGACTAGTAGGAAGCAATTCCCTAGATGCACGTGGTATCACAATGACCCTCTTTATTGCCTAAGTGTGCGAACCCTACAGACTTAATGTTTACGCCTAAGCCCCAGGATTAGACTTTAGTCCCTTCTCTACTAGCGCCTGAAGGTTGGACTCGAAGACACTCGGCTCTGTATTCCAGGATTCCAGCCTTTTCAATCGTTAAACTTTGTCCTTTCTGGCTTTTTCAAAGATCAAAGAGTGATTTGGTGGGTAATTGTTTGACTTTATTGTCCTTGTAGTTGATGTAGTGTTAAGGGATACCTTCTTCAAGATCTGGCATATAATGCTGAGGTTTCATTCAAAGTGAATTTCTTCTTATATTTCAGATAAGCTGTTGCATACCTTACCTGCGTTCCTCCAAACTTTATCATTTCCTGTTGCTTTGAACAGTTCAGTGACTTAACCATCTACTACAGCAAATTTATTTTCGTATGATTTGTTATGTTTACATTTCACACAAGAAGCGAATTTACGAACAACTTGATGAAAATATCACGAATGTCTTCACAAACACAATTCTATTTGGATATGCATTTCAATCACCTTCAAAGTATCAAAAATGGCATCCTAAAGAAAACGAGACAAAACTGGTACTATTTCACCAGAAATTGTAAACAACCAATACATCAAAAAGAAAATCATATAGCTTTAAGCTTTAAAGTCTTTTAAATTTCTACTTATCTAACTTACAAAACCTCACCATTACTGGAAGATTCTTCTTTAAAAGATTCGTGGTATTCGTTTGATAGCCGCAGATACCCAATTAAGTATAATTAGTTTAGGAAAATTGAAAGTTGCCAAAATAAGCTATTCACTGCTTATGTAATTTCTATGGCAGTTAATGGGTAAGGTATATCAATCAAAACGTTGTGCGTTAATTTTGCTTTTTATTCTCAAATTAAACCAATGGCCAACGAACCGGGCAACCCTTCTCTTGTTTTGTGTCTTGTGTCAAAAGAAACTACAGTTCGAGCAATTTTTGACAATCAGCTAACGGACAACGCGTGATGATCATGGTGGCAGACTAGAGCCTTCGGCCAAAGAGTGTGACAGCCAGGCTTTGTGCTTCCTTTGCTGCGTTGTTGTGTGGCCAATAGCACTTTGAGTAATAAATTGTTTCTTGTCCGAGGGAAAAAAGGTGCAACAACTTCGAAACACACTGAAAGAAAAAGCGACTAACAGCCTTATTCTGATGTTTTGATGGCTCATAAATTATGAACTTTTGTGACTCAATTTCTCTTGACGATAGTTGTGATTCGATAATATTTTTTTTTTATTTGCACCAACTCAAGGAGTTTTTTGATACCATTAATATGCCAGAGACAAAGTGAGTGCTTAAGGAATGAAGGAAGGGGTTGGAAAGGAGGTGTCGGTGAAAAATTCTCTATACTTAAGCGTATACGGTCAAAGTTGTGCTCGAGGGTGAACTGATGGGCATTCCTGGAAGCGCGGGTATTACGGTTGAATTGTTTAAGGGCAGGAATGCAACTGGCTATTTCTCTAGAGTAGGTACTTATCGTAGAAGTAACGATAAAACAGAGAGAGACACGAAACGGTACGACGGTGGTCTAAGGGAATGAATGAATCAGTGATGTCTCTATCAGCAATCATTCTTACGGCTCTTTTTTGAATACCATCCAAGAGGCTTTAGTATGTAACTGGAACGCCAGCCCAAAGATGGGAATTGTATTCAAGCCATGGACGGATATATACAAAAGTCTTATAGATAACAGCCAGATCAGACGGGGAGGAAATTTCTTGCACCGTCTTAAGAAATCCAAACATCTTGCGGAAATTTTGGTGACATCGCGTAAGTGCTCGTTCAACAAGAGGCACATACTGAGAATCTCGAGATGTTCGGTCTCATTGATGCAAGTGCCACTCATGGATAGTGGCAAGGGGGGTATATCTCGCTTCGACGATACAAGACAGCATGGAGTTTTCGAAGCATTAAACTCTACGCTGTTTTTTATTCCCCATTGTACAATGCTGTTGTTGTGTTGTGTGTTGTAGTGCCACATCCGAAGAAGAGGGATGTGCGTCTGAAAACGAATATGAAAAGCTAAGGGTACTATTGTCAGCGAAACAGTTTATTGGAATAGAAGTTACAGACAAGAGATCATTAATAAAAATGAGAAAGAGGGTCGGAGACAAAACGGAGCCCTGGGGGATATTAGCATTTTTATTGTGGGTTTCAGACTTGAATACAGCTTGTATTGATTGGTTCGAAAGAAAGTTACTAATCCACTGTTCGGTGAGATAAACCATCAGATCACCAGTAGACATGTTGCTGCAAAACCCTTACCGCCGGCCATTAAGAAGCTTTCGATCTTCGAGATGTTTCTTGAGCTTATTGTTTAGCAGCGTTGTACGTAAGTACAATCGGATGTTAATTGGAGGGAGAAGTAGATTCACCTTTTTTTGGAATTGGTTGGACAAATGCTGTTTTCCAACTGCTCGGAACGAGCCCTGAAGAATAGGATAGATGGAAAAGTTTACGCAAGGGTTTGGCAGCGTGAGAGAACACCGAATCAGCGAATTTATGAATATTGAAAACATTTAAGACTCTTGCCACATCACGAGTGCGGAAAAAGATTTGTCCCATGGAATCATTGACGCGCTCGAGAACTGGGGGAGTCATGACACTCTCTGGCAGCGAAGAGTTGCAGGTGAACTGCCTAGCAAAAAGGTTAGCTTTCGCGGGAGGGCTAACAACTAGAGTGTCATAGTCAACAAGCGTTGGGACCGAGGAAGAAGAAGAATTCTTCATGTTTTTCAGAAATGACCAAAAATTCTTACTGCCTTTGAGACATTGCAGAGTTTTTGCCTTAATTTTTGATAATGTTAAAACTTGGTCCGTCGAATATGGGCATTGCAGGCCTTGCTAGCTTTTTTAAACTTATTCCGGTTTTCCTCGGTTGTATTGGCTCTTTTTCCCTGATAACCTCTTTACAGCTAGAATCAAACCATGATTTTTCCTTGGATTTGATACTTTTAACCCATTATTTAACATTATTCAAACTACGTTATTAGGGTGGGATTTGTACATTCATTTTACATTCACCACTTAAATTTCTTTCAGTGTATTAGGTCGAGATCTAATCACCTGTTAGATTTATTATTTTTTCCTACGCATTAATTTGACCATTTAGCTTGAGGCGGTCACTCGAAAGCGATCTAAATTTGCAAAAACAACCGCCTGGAATAAAAGACAATTAACTTTTATGTGTAGAACCCCAATAAATACCAAAATTTAGGTATTATTCAGTTTCGTTTTCAATGCTTTCACTTTCAAAACAACGCCTTCATTCATCAAATTCACAATCGAAACCTGCACCGTAGCCAAAAGATTGAATGGCAAAGAAGAAGATTTTTCCTTGTGCTGTTGTTTGCTTACATGGAGCAACGCGGAAGCTTTTCTTCAACCTAATGGCTAATATTAAAAGCTAACTGGTTTGTGTAGCCATCAGGCAACTAATGCACAACACAATCCCGCCGTCACATGATTATGAATATGTCCCGTGATGCATCTTTCCACCTCCAGGGTGAAGCAGCTGATTTTGTTATAAATCTGAAACAAGAAAGATACTTCCTAGGGATAGACCAGCTCCAAGCAGACAGCGATGTCCACAAGTCGGACCAGCAGCATCATCAGCTTTACTTCGTGCCCAACTCGTTAGGTGACCGCGGCGGCCGCACAGCACACGTTTGTTTTTTTCTTGTTTTAAGGATTGATTGGCTTGCGGCTAGCGGCTG
This sequence comes from Sphaerophoria taeniata, assembly GCA_943590905.1. Lineage (NCBI taxonomy): Eukaryota > Metazoa > Arthropoda > Insecta > Diptera > Syrphidae > Sphaerophoria > Sphaerophoria taeniata. The sequence continues at coordinate 184,934,680 of OX016540.1, read as the reverse complement.
CTATGCCGAATACCGATGATGGTACTCCGGTAACTTATCTTAAAACCGCCATTCACCTATTTAATGTTATACGACAGTAATAATGTGTGTAATGAGTGCACTGGGGCTCCATAATTCATTAGAAACCAGAAACTTGGGAATGTCGTCTGGTGAGATCATCGCAACTGAAGTTGGGTGAAAGTGAAAGACGAATATATGAGTTTCCGACTTAAAGATTTGCAAGGAAACTATGACAGAGGCTCTGAAATTGAAATGATAATGGTGAAATACGATGCACCTTATATATTCAGTTTATTTTATTGTCTATTCGGTCTACATTGGTTTTGGATCTCATGTTCAATATGAGTTTCCTGAATTTCGATTGAAAGGGAAAGTAAATGTATGTTACTGTGTTAAACGCTTATAAACTTGCTTAGATAGTTTGTGACGTCTTTGCTGAGGTAAGAAGCCTTAGAAAAATACCACAAGAGATACAATGGTAGTATTAGATATCGGAAGAAACAGAATAGCTTCCACAAGCGAATTTGTCTCACTGGGTCTATATGGCAATTATGTAAGTGTGTGAAGGAAGCCATACAAAAGGCATAAGCCGTGTTAGATATAATTTGAAAGTCAATCGCTTAAAAAAAACAAAAATGTTGTCTTTCGACACCTTTGGCAAATCTTTGATAAGCTTCATCCCTATTTTCCGACAGAAAAAAGGATTTGCACACAGACTCTTAGCCTAAGTGCTAAGCGGCTTACACTCTTCAACAATCCAAATCGATTCCAAACGGCTGATTTGGATGCGGTTGCATGCGGTTCATCAAAACACCTCCTCCATATTTAAAGAGTTCCACGGGTATGCCATCCGACCCGGCGGACTTGTTATTTCTTAGCTTTTGGATGGTCATTCACACCACGGGTTCTTTTTTGAGGGTGGCTGGTAATGAAAGGTGATCTCGGCTACATTTTTAATTACAGGTTCCACGGGGTGTTGACGTCTGTGGCATTTTGGAGTACGGCGCGGCGGCGTACCTCAAAACATACAGCCTACACAGCTCATGTGAGATGTGAGTATCCATCCTCTCTTACTTCCCTTCCCTTGCAGTTGCATGATTTATCATATGCATTTCATTGTTATGAGCTTTTTTTGCTCATACTATGTATGCATATGATATATCATCAATAACGGATGAATAGAAGAATTGCTACTTGAATTCCAGGGTCGGATCGGCTCACGTCACCGCCTAGGCATAACACTAGCCTTAGTTTTTCATCCTGGTTCTCACAGCTATGGCAGAAAGAGTTATGTGGTATACCCAATTTTGCCGCATGCTCCCCTACAGACCAATGCCCTGTGCAGGCAGTGACAATCCTGGGTATGTCATGCCTTGGTTTGGAAATTAAATTGATTGATTTTGGTTTGTTATAAGCGGGCCAGATTTTCCTAGATATAACGCAACTCGTTAAACTATTCCACCTATGATTTGCTTCTGATGTGTATTTGGTCAGGATATAGCCCTTCACAACTCCAAGAGGAGCATATACTCTCACTGCCAATGAGTTGTGAAGGGCTGATCCTTGCCTAGCTAGCTCATCTGCCTTCGTATTTCCCTCATACCCCCTATGGCCTGGTATCCAGATTAGAGTTAGAGTGACGCTCATATCCAGTTCCTTGAGGGCCTCTTTGCATTGCTGGACCAGTTCAGAGGATGATAAAGCTAAATCAATGGATTTAACAGCTGCCTGACTGTCTGTTAGGAGAGCTTCATTTTGGTTCCGTCGGATATTTTTAAGCGCTATACAAGCTTCCCTTATCGCTAACAATTCTGCCTGGAATACACTGGCAAAATCAGGAAGTCTATAGGATTTTGAAATCTTAAGAGATTCACAGAAGACACCTGCACCAACACCGCATTCCATCTTTGAACCATCCGTGAAGATAGTTGTGGCGAAGTCTTTCGTTACATCGCCTTCCTCCCAGTCGATTCTTGACGGGAGCAAGACTCTAAACTTCCTTGAGGTGTTTAGGGTAGGGATGCAATAACAGGTGGTTGTGGATAGGATGTCTGATGGTACCAGGCTTGTTTGGTTGCAGTGCCCGTAGGATCTAGTTTTCCAGCAGCGTATTTCTTTGAGTCTCAAGATACTGCAGGACACCTGATATTTAATAAAGAGGTCAATCGGAAGAAGGTCCAGGATGACGTTAAGTGCATAAGTTGGACAGGACCTGATTGCCCCTGATATCCCTACGCAAGCATTTTTCTGCACCTTTGTAAGCTTGTTTACTATGTAAGCTTTGCTGAGAGCGGGCCACCAAACAATGGAACCATAAACAAGTATCGGTCTTACAACCGCTGTGTATGTCCATTTTATCATTTTTGACTGGAGGCCCCGCCTGAATGTTTATTGCAATTAACATTATTAGTATATGTATTTAAAAAAAAAAAAACTAAAACATCTTTTAAACCTGAGTTTAACTCCGGATTAGCACTTACAATGCAATCCTGATGCTTGACACTTTCATGACATCAATCAAAACTTAAAGAATTCGAAATAAAAAAAAATATTTTTAAAACCAGCATGGTGTCCCAATTCCTTTCACCGTGGACTGATTGATTGTAAGTTTGTCTCTTCATATAGGTCTCCTCTAAAAAAAAAGCGCCAAAGAGTAATGGATTTCAATATTGAACAAAAAATTAAGTCTCATTACCAGCGTTGCCAGACACCCAGATTTATCGTATTTCTACAGATTTTTAGAGCTGTTTACGATTGCCAGATTTCGTGTTTCAAAATTGGGTTTTTTTTCCAGATTTTCAACTCAGCAAAGTATGTGCATACCTTTACCTTAACATCGTCACTTTTTTCATAGAAAAATTTAAAATTTTATTTATAAGCTGGCAGCACTTCACTTAAATTTCCCTTTTGAAATAACACACAAGAAAAATATCCAGGCCGAAAAAGTCGGTGAAACTTTATTAAGCAACAAGGATTCTGTTCCTTTGGAAACCACTGCCAAGGTTTGTATCTACATAAATATCTCTAAGCGATCTATCTATTTTACCATTTTTTTTATTAGATAAAGCATGTGCCAAAATATTCGAAGCTGTGGGAAGTGGAGCAGGAATTAAAAGGCTGGCTTAAACCTTCTGAAAACCCAGCGTACTTGGCCGTCTGCAAAGTATGTGGGGTTTTCTTGAAAGCTTCTGGAGGACGTAACGATCTGATAAAACACTCGTTAACAAGCGTACACAACAGAAATTGTGCTTCTGTGCAAGTTCAGCCAGCAGCAGATAAATCGCTTGCTTTTACTTCCCAAAAAAACAAACCATGACAGAAGAGTTGCAAATAGCTGCTTTAGTTGTTCAACACAACCTGTCATTTTTGCTATCGGATAATTTAGTTAAAATGATAAAATTTGCCTACTCGGATTCCAGCACAGCAAAATCTATAACATGCAATCGGACAAAAACAACATTGCTTTTAAAAAACGTAATCGGGACTCAACAATTGGACGAACTGTCCGAACTGATGAAGACAAATAGTTTTTCGATTTGCATTGACGAATCCACGGATATAACATCAACTAAGATCCTGAGCATTGTCGTAAGAATTTGTATTAATTTAAAGATCCACGATTTTTGTTTGTCTTTGTGTAAAGTTGTAACTGCCGATGCAAAAACTTTGCATTCAACAATCGTTCAGAAATTTATCGACAAAGACATCGATTATAGAAAACACTTACTCGGGTTTGCGGCAGAAGGGGCAAATAATATGACAGGCAATAAAACTTCCGTTGCATCATTATTAAAGAGCGAATGCCCGAATCTTGTAGTTTATTATTTTAACTATGTAAAAGAAACATTAATGATTTCAATAAAAATAATTTGAAATAATAAAGTTCTTTTTCTTAAAACTCAACCGGGTCGTGCGGTGCTTGATCAAAAAAATCATTTTTCGTTTCCAAATGTTCATTTTGTATGTCAGCTAAAATTTTGATTGCTGGGCTTAACCAATATTTAAATTCACAGGACAACGATAGTTGGAAGTAAAAACTTACAAATTTTTTCACCATTTTATAACCTACTCTACGGCAGAATATATTTGAACCTACTTAATTCACCACGCAAGTCTCAAAATTTAAACGCAATTCAGACAAGGGGTTATGCTTCTTTTCCGAATTTATGTGAGTTTGAAGCTGGGAAGTATAACTTCAATCGCATGTACTGTTTACACACACACGTTTTTTTCTTTTAACTGATTCCCAGATTTTTCCAGATTTTTGATGTGGAATTTCCAGATTTCAAAAAATATTTTATGGCAACACTGCTCATTACTCACCCGAAACTAAATCTCGCATGATCTTACTTAAAGCTCATATAATCTATATCTATTTAAGAAACCTTACAAATGAGGTCTTTAACTTGCATTATTTATGACGCTATTAAAAATCGATGAATAATTTATCGGCTTTTTTAAATGAGCATTTCGTATAGTGTCTAGCCTTTCTATGCATTGGATATGTTGGGCTGTAACTGCGAAAGCGATTTATTGATTGCAATTCAGTTCATTCCTCTTAGTTCTACATCAATGTGTGTTTATAAAATTTGGCTTGCATTTTTGCAATAGATGACGATATTATGTCACAATACCAAGTTGAAATAACTTTAATTTGTTCAGTATGAGGGTTTTTTTTTCAATTGAATTATAGGTTTAATTTCGGATGTATTCCGTATCGAATATCTAATAGATTATTACTAAAGGGATCAATGCAAAAATTAAACTTGCTAAACTAACTACATGTCACATGTGTGAAACTTTGAAAATTTGGTTGTTAAGATATAAGTTTCGCACATCGTTTGTGCGATTCGTTTCAATCTTTCTTTTGACGAAGTATCTACATCCACATCCTGTCATTTTTCTTGACTCGGGCGGTCTTACTTAGGTACTGACTTATGGTGGCGCTACAATCCAGGACGGACCAGACCTCATTCAACAAACGTCTCCAGCCAGCTCGCTCCCTAGCTAGCTGTCTCCAGTTTAGCACGACAAGTTGGTTCAGGTCCTCTACCACCTGTGTCTTTCTCTTCTGCAACGTCCTTCCGGGTTGAATTCGAAGACTCTACGAGCCAGAGCATTTTCTCCATTCGCTCTACATGACCCAACCATCTAAGTCGCTGGACCTCAACATTTCTGGCTAGGTCAGTATCGCTGTCGTACCTACAGTTCTTGATGAATCTTCGTCTCCATTCTCCATTTATGCTGACAGGACTAAGAATCACTCGTAGAATTTTTCTCTCGAAGCTGCCCAAAGCGTTTTTCTCGGATGTTGTCATGGTCCATGTCTCTGCACCATACATTAGGACCGCGATGATGAGGGTTTTGTAGAGTGTCACTTTATTTGCTCGGGAGAGGACTTTACTACTCAATTGCCTTCTAAGTCCAAAGAAGCAGCGATTGGCAAGAGTGATTCTTCATTTGATTTTAGCTCTATTGTTGTTGTCTGAGTTGATAGCGGATTGTAGGTAGACGAAGTCCTTAACTACCTCGAAGTTAAATCTGTCTATGTTGACGTTTGCTCCAAGACGTCGATGTTGGTTGTCTTAACTTGATCTTTTCCTCGTTAACCGCTAGACCCATCTTCCTGGCCTCAGTCGTCCTTCTGCGTTTCCTAGTAGCTGGACGAACTTTTGAAAGACTGTGCCTCTGGTGTTGACGTTGGAGGTTTGCAGAATCTTTTCAAGAATGTTGTTGAAAAACAGCGCATCACCTTGTCTAATGTTTCTTCCGAGCATGATGGAACAGCGTGAATTTTCCATTGTCATCTTACACAGACGGACGAGTTTTTCTGGGGTGCCAAAACTAGACATTGCTGTATATAGTTGGTCTCCATTCTTCGGGCATGCTTTCCTCCGACCAAATTTTGCAGATGAGCTGGTGCATGCTCCTAACCAAATCATCTCCAGCTGCTTTGTACAGTTCGGCGACTAGCCCGTCTGCTCCAGCGGCTTTGTTCGACTTAAGTTTAGATATCTTCACTTCGTCAATGCAGGGTGGCTGCTTGGCAATGTTGCCACTGGTTCTCTGCATTTCGTGCTGGCAGCAAAGGACTTCTGAGGAGATTTTTGGAGACACGATCGGAAAAGGATCTAGCAATCTCTTGCAATTGTAGACGTTTGACATCGAATTTTCTCCTAGCATTTTTATACGTGTTGGCCTTGATCAGGATATCCGCATTCGTACCTTGGCTACAACAAGATCTGAAGATATCCATGTCCCCTTGTGGATATCGAGATGTGGGAATTGCATTTACGTCTCGACCCGTAACGCAGCGAGCTACCCGTTTAATTTCTTTTTGATTGTTTAGTAGTTTACAGGCTTTCATTTAAATTGAGGTCAATTATTACCTATTGATCCAGTTGCGATTATTAATTATTTTTCCGGTTTCAGGCGATTGCAAATAAAAAAAAAAACTGAGACATGGTTGAGAAACCAATACTTCAAATATAAATAAATAGAGTGGCACGACAGCTCTTGAAGAGCCAAGGCCTAAGTGGCTTACTCTCATCAACAATTCTCTGAGTTCGTGTGAAGAAATGAGGGGACCTACAACTAGACGCCGATTCCGAACGGCAGAGTCGAGAGGCACTTTTTCATGACGGATTGATACTCTTGGAAGATTTGTCAGTTCTTCGCAAGAGGCAGTGCCCGTGAAAGATGAAATAAAACTTTATGAACTCGAACACACGACGTTCTGCTTAGCAGCCAACGAACCTTACCACTAAGCTACGGGCAACAAATTTTTGAAATTCGAAGTACAATACTTCAAATACTTTAATGAATTCTCTCGATCCTAAGATCTAAACCTACCTGGACATCAAAGTACCTAATTATTCCAAAGTACGCAATAGTACCTGTTCAGGACTGAATTTAATAAACGTTGCATAAAATTGAATTGATAATGTATTGTTAAACTCCCAAGTATTTCATCTTAAACTAATAAACTGAAAGAAGGCGTTCGTACTTCTCTGTGTGTCTGAATTTGATGATAGCTATTTGAGTCCATTGTGAACAGGGTTAGAGAGACATGAACTAGAACCTTGCATTTGTACACTCGAAAACACAAGAACTATTCAGAAATAAAATCAAATCAAATAAACGGGCATTTTTATCTATGCTCAAGATGTCAAAAAATTGATACCAACTTCTTATCAAAAACTAAAACCTGCATGAAGGCAAAATTCAAAAAATTAACCACAATTAAATCCGGTAAATTCCTAATACATGCATGACTCCTTTCAACAACTTATCTTGACCAGACGTCCTCCGAATACAAGTCCAGGAAAACATGCATAAGTTAACCCTCAATGAAAACTTTTCGTACCACAAACCACTCAAGACGTAAAAAAGTACACTATGAATATACACGCAATTTTTTAACCAAAGACTTACAGAAAATTATTGGCAATTTTTTATTTTTTTTTAAATAAATTTTTTATTTTTTATTTTCCTTCACCCCAAAGATAAGACGCCAACTTGATGATGACGGTTGATATTGGTACGCAAACATAAAGTAGGCATTTGAAGTCTTTCACAAACATTTTTGTTCCATTGCGAAATAACCACTTCCATGAAATAGCAAATGAAAAAGACAAAATATCGAACTAGTATCTTGTTTATCAACAAATAAAATAGGCGTTCAGGCGCTTACATAAAAAAAAAACTAAACTACAAACTATTAAACAAAAAAAAGTAGAAGGAAAAAATATAACGTTAAGGTTATATGCGTGTTTGAAGTTTTTTTGTTTGATAATTTTTTGCTCTTTATTATTATCGCCACCGTTAAAAAATACAATTTTGATATCGTAATGTCCATTTATGGTTGTCACTAATGAAGACATTGGAATTTTTTTCGTCGCAACGTGATGTCTGGCCATTTCTCAAAAATACCAAATGACTCGTGGTGTACCAGTTGTTGATATTTCAGTTAATACCCGCCAGCTATTCGAAGAGTATGAAATTTAAACCAAAAACCAGTAGTATCGTTTGAACGGTGATTATTGCTTTTATTTTTATTCGATTTAATGAAAAGATCTGTCCACCCTAATAATTTTGTGGTTTTAATGAATCACTCATTTTTTGTTGAAAATGAAATAAATTGGACAAGAATTTTGATTTTAAGTGAACGTAAATAGGCGAAAAACAAAATAAGATTATTATTTTCAAATCGGTCAACTATAGCCTTCAAATGTCAAAATGATTATTTTAATGTAAAAAGAAAATGCGACGTGTCCTTAACATAGTTGGTGATTTTTTTCATAACTTTCTCAATTTATATGGGATTTTAAGTCCCGCTCTACCAGCTGAGAATTATTACCAACCGAAAAAAATATCAAATCAAATTAAGCTAAAATTGTTCTCTCAGATTGAAGGCCCACACCTGCGGCAAAGGAGAAATCTTTGGTGGATGGTAGATGGGCGCGAAGTCATGGTAGCAGGAACTATAACTCGACTTTTACACAGGGCATGTCCCTGAAATCCACTTCTCTCTCGACACAGCCACGACACCGACTTCTCAGGAATAAAACGAGGGAGATACACTCCACCCTAGAGATATGTACTTAAAACTTGGGCAGTTCATGGACAAGAGAATAAAGAAATATTCGAGGAAAGGGTAAAACAGAACCAAAAAAATTTCAGAGACTCCTTGTGGTCTTGTGGACATTCTTAAGCATTGATATGGTACAACGTACAACCAATGATGAAAAATGAATATTGCGAGAAAATTGTTCTCAAATCCAGAGCTCAGTACTGAATTTACTAATGTTGATAGGAACCTGATTTTCAATTTTGGAATTATTCTCCGAACAATCACATCTGGTCGTCAAATAAATATTGGCAGTTTTGTGGAGCTATTTGAAGAAACAAAGAACATTTATAAGACAAAATATGACTGGTACCAAGTACATGACAAGCAGCAAACACAAACACCTAATTCATGAAAAAGACATAATGAGATATGACATAAAAAGCTTTTTCGAAAAACCAAATGGCGTCCTTTCCGAAGTAGCCTTAGAAGCAAGCCACAAAGATATTCAAAAAGTTAGACTAGAACTAATACTATGTCGGATTCATCTGATCCGCAGTTGTTACATTTCCCGTCCTTGTCCTTTGAGATTTTAATGCTAAGCTGGGGCAGAGAAGAAATCTTTGGTGGTATAATTGGACGACAAAGCCTACACGACACCCCCTCCGATAACGGATTTAGGCTAAACGACTTCGATGCGGGGCGAGAGCGAGACGTAATTGAAGCAAGTACGCGATTCTCACATCTCGATATCCACAAGGGGACATGAAAATGTCCTGATCAATCAACACATTACGAACGACGCATGACACTTCTCTAGCATGCAAAATGTCCGTATATTCCAAGGTACCAACATCGACACCCCTACCTTGTTTTAGCCCAGGTACGAATGCGGATATCCCGATCAAGGCGAACACGTTAAAATGCTAGGAGAAAATTCGACGTCAAACGGCTACAATCGCAAGCGATTGCTAGATCCTTTACCGATCTCCTCAGAAGTCACTTGCTGTCAGCACAAAATTCAGAGGACCAGTGGCAACATTGCCAAGCAGAGATACCGCCTCTGAAGTGCTCGGGTTTAAACGGCCACCACAACGAAACCCCTGGGGTGGCGATGAGTACCGGCGAGCACATGCAGCTAAACAAGAGGCATACAAAGTGGCGCTGCAAAGAAGGACACGAGCAGAAAAGGAGAGAGGAGCAGAAACTTCTCAGAAAGAAAAATAGGGAGCATGAGAAGCGCGCGATCGAGGAAATAGAGGGATGTCACAACAGGAACGAGCTTCGAAAGTTTAACAAAAAGGTAAAACAAACCACCAGTGCTTATACACCCCGAACCGAAGCCTGTAGAGACCATCATGGGAACATAACCACAGTCAGTGCTGAGTATATGGAAAGACCACTTTTTCAAGTTGTATAATGGTGATGACGAGCCAAACTCCACCAGAAATACAGAACCATTCAATTTGGGTGAAGCAGACCACCAATTCCACCCACCCGACATTGAGACGATATCTAAAATCTAAATTTAAGTCGAACGAAGCCGCTGGAGCAGACGGCCTAGTCACCGAACTCTAGAAATCAGCTGGAGATGATTTGGTTAGGAGCATGCACCAGCTCATCTGCAAAATTTGGTCGGAGGAAAGCATGCCTGAAGAATAGAACCACAGCATCCTCAGGCAAGGAGATCCCCTGAACTGCACCAATTACTGAGGTATATGTCTCCTTAACATCATCACCTACAAGATCTTGTCTGCCGTGCTGTTTGAACGTTTGAAGCCTTTCGTCTGTCTATTTGTCTATGATGAAAAACTCAAGTCACGCACCGTTCCATCATGGTCGTAAAGGAAACTGACGAATACGATCATGTTAAATGTTAAAGGCAAGGCGCTCTCATGCGACAAGTATCAACAACAAGCGTCAATTTACTATTTCTCGAACAAATTATTTGTATTATGAGAAGTCTTAACCTATGGATTAACTCTTATTCTATGGGTTAGTTAACCTGTGGAATAAGAGTGGAATAGGAGTTTTTTATTAATATGGCTTCAAAACCACAATCATTCAAACTTCCTTTCTATTACTAGGATCCGATCCGCCGATTACATTGACATATTTGAAAAAACACAGTGTGATGTCCCTGGGGCCTGTGAGCACTCCAGTGGAGTAGATTGAGACCCGAATACGCTCTAGCCTGTAAAGTCTCCGAATGCTTCCCTGCACGATATCACAAATGAGGTAGGCCACGACTTATGAGAAGCACATAAGTGGTGGAGAACTCAACGAGCTTCTCGTGCAAAACGCTGGACACGCATGTTGGATGAGGGCCCCGCTTCGGTCGGGCTTTGACTGTTGCACCCACTTGATAGTAAGCTTATTTTACAGATATGTGTATGAACATGAAACCAGATCAGGATATTGATAGACTAAAACCAATGGCATCTCTTTCCAAGCCCTCTACGCTCTACTTCTCTCCTGATGTGAGTACGCGCTCATTAAAATAAACATAGAAATTGGGTTACAAAAGATCAATAATGTAAAAAATGTATGTTGCTGAACGTTTTCCATAATTTTTCTACTTTATTTTTATTTTTTTTACCTTAATTTTGCGTGTAGGTACACAGATTCTTAACTATCATTTTTATTACGAGGGTAACTATTAAAATATAATTTTTGTATTGCATGGCGAAATTTTCAAATGAACCAAAAATGAAAAACGATAGCCAGATATCGATTAAGGTAGATGACAGAGCTTATTTCATAAACATTTGAAATCCAACACACTGTCGAATTTGCCCAATGGCTAATTGTACACATTCGCATGCCACAGAGGCGGTAAATCGCCCCCTACGACTCACGTTCACAATCATATGACTGCGTAGTTCGCGCGGACACAAAATCACTTTCTATTTTGTTTTGCTTTAATTTTTGTTCATTTTCGTTTATTTTTCAAAGACTGGTCCGATCTGGTCATATTGAACCACATCACCCAAAAAAATCATTGCTTTAAATATTACAAAATGTGGCAGTCAATTTTACAATTTATGCCAAATTTGTGTAATACACTGCAATTGCAGTCAAACTTACAAATAATTGCTTATCTTACTGCAATTGCTTTTCTTTTTGCACCAAAGATGTAAAAATCACTGCATATTTTTGGTGTAGAAACGACAGCGTGTTGTCAAAATTATTCGTAAAAAGTAAGTAAATAAATTTGTTATATTTACATCAAGAAATTGTTGAATGTACAGTAATTCACATATAAGAAAAAAGAACTCACAATGAGGTGTAGATTTCACAACTAATTTACGTTCATTCTACCACCACACAGCAGTCAGCCGACATCACTGATTGTAAGGATACAACAAATCGTAGTTTCGATATTAAATTGTGGAGTTCACAACAAATGCATTCAAACCTGCAACTTATACATGTTGAAACGACAAAAAGTTGTGAACCATTTACCGTTTTTGAGTAACCCAGACGCCAGATGCAAAAATTTTTTGTATCTCCTTCACATTTGATTCTCGCGTTTCAGTGCAAGCTTGTAAAACTTAAAAATAATATCTGTGCTCTGTTTAAACTTTAAACAAAATGAATAGTGAATTCTTAGACGAGGAGAATAGTGTGCTTCAATTTTTGGACGCAGAAGTTTTTGAAATTGTAAACAATTTCACATTATTTAAAAGTGCTGCCCCATTTTTAGCAGGTAAGTTTTATTTCATTGTGCTTAAACATTTTTATCGAATGGATTTGTGTTCGGGAATCTGGATAGGTCGAGGATTGACAAAAAGAAGCCTATTGCTTATCAAGTCAGAGCACTTGTCAAAAATCTTTCCAGATTCGGAACTAGGTCTTCAATTGGAATTTGAAGACGAATAAAATAAGTGGAAAGCAAAAGAAGTAAGTAGTATATTAACCCTATTTTCTTTACATGTATAAAGGTTAGGTGCATGCAACCTTAAAGTCAAATTATTTTCATGTTTAGTTTGCGCGGTGCAGCACGGTTTCAAGCGAAATCAGCACCAAAAATTGGATTGACTGTTTGTCACAAGAGTCCACTGCAACACTTACATCCACAACGAGCTCCCTCCTATCTAATTCCTCCACGGATTTATTGGTTTGTCTACAGAAAATATATTTTGATTTTAATAATTTTTTTTTTTTTATTAGCCAATAAAAGATATTCTTGCACTGTCCTTAACAGGAAGAAATATCTTGGAAAGTTACAGTGCTAACAAGGTTCTAAATCAGCGACAGCAAAAGCAAATTGTGCAGCTTATTGTGGAATTTTATAAAACAAAATTCCAAAAGCTTCACACACACCAACTAAACACAATCACAAAAGACATCGCAGCAACATTCCATAGGGAAGAAAAGGTGAGAATAAATTTTTACTTTTCAACAAACTTGAAAAATTACAATGATAATTTTTGTTCAGGGAACTTACTTTGTACCAGCACACGGAAAATATTCCCATCCCAGCGGAATTTTGTACAACGCCTACCATAATTCCAATAGGGGTAGAACCAAGCATACAGCAAAACTTAAAGACGAACTAACCGATATATCATTAGAAAGAGCTCCTATAACAAACGAACGTTATATCGATGAACAAGAATTTGAAGAAATTAAACAATTTCTTAAATTCAATGATCGTCCTTGGGCACTTATTGAAGAAAAATGGGAAAAGACAGCCTTCAACAGGCGTAATGAAATTAAAAAAAAAACACAGACAAAAATTGTACACAAATTTTAACTGAATGGCCCTTATATAAGCATGCGGATTCTTTTTCATTGGTAGGCTTATTTTCAAAATTAAAAACATTAACATTTCTTCTAATTTGTCAATTAATATAGATTAACATAGATTTTAAATCTCTATATCCTGAGTCATCAAACAAACTATTTACAGCGCATTCCACTTTAAACTCTTTGTTAACAAACTATTATTTGCAAGAAGGTGTACTCAAAAATAAAGATTATAAGAACCAACTTACCTCCGTGATTTTGCTTGATGAAGGTAAATAGAAATTTCTATATTGAATCTTTATCTTTCGTAATTTTATTTCAAACTCTAATTATATTCTACATACATCTAATTTCTGTATAGGTTATAAAACGTTTCCACTGATGTACTATTTAAACTCTGTGCTCCCACCAGCTCAACTTATTAAATGTGCAGGAAAAACACCTTGGCGAGTCAGTATCAAGGATGGTGAAGATGCATTTCTATTGCATAGCAAAGAGCTCAACGACGTTGAAAGACTGATCGAAATTCAAAAAAGTAAGAGTTTAGACTATAAAATAACCTACCAGCCTTCAATTATTGCTGTGGGTGAAGATATTTTAAATATTAACCAATTTTATATATATTTCGATGGCACTCTTATAAAATTCAATAATTTTATTTCGTGTTTAGATACATGTTTTAAAATTTTTTATGTTTTTGATTTGGAGTATCCAAAACAAACTGAACTTGTTTGGAAATTTATACAAATATTCATTTATGAGATAAATATTGAAGAATCTGAAAAATACTCTTCTTTGATAAGGTTCATCAATAATATAACAAAAAATAAAACTTAGTTTCTTTAATACTTTTTTCTCTTTAATCTTAAAATGTATAAATGTTTTATGTGTAAAAATGAATTTACCACAATTGATGATTTATTTTATGATTTTAAAATACATGGACTGCATAAAAACAGTAGGTAATGTTGCATGTTGTCAAAATCAATGTCCACAAACGTTCAAATCCTCACTTTAAGCGACATTTAAAAAATATACATAAAGCCGTTATTTTATCAGATAAAGATGAATTTCAAACAAACGAAATTATTAATAAGCCTTTAAAAAATAAAGAAATATCAAATGTAACAGAAAATCAAAATAATAACAATAATGAAATTCCAATCGAAGAACATGTATTAAAAAGCAATATTAATTTTTCTGTGAATAAATTAGATTTAATCGATTGTAAACATAATGTTGAAGACATATGTTGTAGGTTTTTGAGTGATTTATATGCTAGGCCTAATCTTTCCAGAAAAGAGGTATCTGAAATACAAGAAAAAACTCGATCTTTAATTTCATCAATAATAACCAACTTAACAGATTTTCTTGTTCCTAAAAATAACTTCCAAGTTCGCACCGAGATCTTGGCAGCATTTCAAAATCCTTTTTCTGATTTTGGCACAGAATACAAATACAAGCAATTTTTGGAAAATCGCGATTTATTTCAAAATCCAATTGAAGTTACTTTAAATAATGAAATAAGACCAGGAATAAAAAACTCTGAGCCCTGTTTAAATCCAAGTAATATCCGTATGTATATAATGCCAATCAAATTCCAAATAAAAAGTTTTTTGAGTTACCAAATGTGCTTAATGCAACTTTAGAAAATATGAAAAATCTTCAAGAAAGCGATTTTATTTCCAATTTCATCAATGGACAAGAATTTTCAAAGCGGACACAAAACCTAAAAAGCAAAGTTGTTATACCATTTTTCTTATATGCAGATGATGTAGAGTTAACTAACACCTTGGGAAGCCATTCAGGCCAAAATAGTGTAAATGGCCTATATTATTCCTTTCCAACTATTCCCCAACATTTTCAATCCAAACTAAAATATATTTTTTCGGCAGGCTATATCAGAACGAAAGATCATATGGAGTTCGGTAATGATGTATGTTTTTACGAACTCATAGGCATTTTTAGGGACCTAGAAGAAAACTGTATAGAAATATTAACGAACAATATTAGCCAGAAAGTATACTTCGTCTTAGGACTGATATTAGGGGATAATAAGGGATTAAATGGAATGCTTGGATTTACAAAATGTTTTAAACTCTAGAAAACAGTTGTTTAGCTATGGGGAGTTTGAAATAGGAAACTATTCTGAGCCCATCACTTATGACCATTTAAATAAATCAAAATTCAAATTTAGTGCTAGGGAGATGATGACTTTTGTTAATTTCTTACCAATTATGATTGGCGACCTAGTTCCTCCTAACGATGAAATTTGGAAAAATTTTACTTAGGGGAGAGTGGGTATGTTTGGGACACTTTTCGAATACATTAAATTTGCCGAGATCTTATAGATCGTATCTGAGCAAAATTGATTTCTAAAGATAAAATAACATTTTGGCAACCTATTTTTAGTTAAAAAGAAGGCGAAACTCCGACAGAAGAAAAGAAAAAAATTAATTTCATGAACCAACTCACTTTGTCCCATTCCTCCTACGAGCAGGAGAATTGGGACAACTATGGGGTGGAATGGGACACTTTTCGAATACATTACATTTGCCGAGATCTTATAGATCGTATCTGAGCAAAATTAATTTCTAAAGATAAAATAACATTTTGGAAACCTATTTTCAGCTATAAAGAAGGCAAAAGTCCGTCAGAAGAAAAGCAAAAAATCATTTCATGAACCAACTCACTTTGTCCCATTCCTCCTGCGAGGAGGAGGATTGGGTTTGTCCCATTCCTCCTGCGATCAATAGGATTGGGACAACTATAGGGTGGAATAGTGATGTCCCAATCATCCTGCGTGGCACTTTATATAAATAATTTATAATATCACTTTTCGTGTGGCAATAATTAACCAAAACAACGATGAATTCACTTAAAAAATGGTGTTGCTACCTAATTATTACACTCTTTTGCGCAGTAAAATCACACATTTAAAAAAAAATTCACTCAAAGTTTACACAGATGTTTTACTTTTTATGCACAAATTACCTTTTTTTAATCTCCACTCCGTAATTTTTTTCCTAGACACAACTTGTTTTGTTGAGGGATGGGGACGGACTGAAGACAGAATCTGTCATACAAGGAAAGAGAAAAAAAAGGTAGGAATTGAGAAAACGCCTAAGTCCCATTCCTCCTGTGTCCCAAACATACCCACTCTCCCCTACTCAATTAAAATTATAGATATTGTACTCTTATCAGCTTTTGATGAAAACATTCTCTTAGATTTAACTGAAACCATAAAACTTCATAACGAAACATACACAACAATATTTGACACTCATTTAAAGCCAAAATATCATTTTCTTGTGCACTACCCATCGGCTATAAGAAACTCGGGCCCACTAAAATACACCTGGACATTTAGATACGAATCTTATCACCAAAATAGCAAGCAGTATACTCATGTTAATAAAAATAGTAGAAACATATGTAAATCGCTTTCAACAAAGGCTTGCCTGTCATTTTCAAACTTTTTATTAAATGAAAATGGATTTCAAATAGAAAATGTTTTAAAAGTTGAAGATACCCAATTTGAAAATTTTGAAACCTCACCATTTTTTCGAGTTTTAAGTGATGTAGCAAACTTGAACATTAAGAAAATCACATCTAGTAAATCGCTTGTGTATAAAGGCACTCGATACAAGGAAACAAATAACTTATGTATAATTAAAAATAATGAATAACGTTTTTTTGAGATTCTTCACATAGTTCTTGATGAGAATAAAAAAATATATTTTATATGCTGTGAATATAAAATATTGTATTTTAGTCATCATTATTGTTGTTTTGTTGTGGATCTGTCGAAAATATTGTTGAAGAGTATATAATTTTACCTATTAGTAAATTCACCAGTCCACCTATCCACCTAAACACATTACCTGACGGTACAAAAGTTTTTAGAAATAAGTTTATTTAATATTATATATGTATATATGTTATTTATGTTTTGTTTACATTCTGAAATGAATAAAAAATTTATTTTAATATTTAATGCATTTTTATTTTTTCAAATTAAATACCTATACATTTCACCGCAAAGAGGTATCAAAATAAAAGAGAATCGCTTGTTATTTCTACAATTTCAAATGTAGATTTTACAAAAGAAAGGCTTTTTCTATCGCATAATGTTGTGAAAGTTACATCTTCAATTTGTAATATTTGCAAATGAATGAGTATATTGGACAAATTTTGCTGTGTGTTTCACAACAAAGAGTGTAATTTTTTTTTTTTTTAAGTTGTAAAAAGAACAAATGTATTTGTGATTTTCACAATTCAATTTTAATTTCTACAACTATGGCCTTTTTAAAATGAAAGCAGTGGATGTGGGGTCACTTATGACAATTAATGCAGTAGAATTAATAGCGTTTTTTAACGTTTTTACAGCACTTTTCTTTGGGTGATGGGACTGGGCCAGTCGTACATATTTCTGACACTCCAGCAATGAGCATAAGAAACACACTTTTCGTTTGTTGTTTTCTGTTACCGTTTTAATTGGTCAAGCTCAAACTTTATCGACCGAAGTGACCTGAGTATAAAATAACTTGGCTTCTGCAGATAGAATTAACAATTTTATCATTCAGGCGTTCATCTTAACAAAGTGTAACGAAATGGAACGTGATCAGAATTTCTTTTGTGTCTGTAATTTGTGATGAGTGAACAAACAGTTCCGAAAGTGGAATCATAAGCAAGGAAATTTGAATTAATTTTAGATTCATTACGCATTTCAAATTAATTTTGATTGCTTGACAGTTAGCTCCGGTTTGTTTCATCAAATTGTTAATTTACTTTGGACTTTGACGGAAAGAGTAGGACGAACAAAAAAATGAACCTAAAAATCGTCAAAATAAAAAAAGAAATAGTTAGGTAGCGCTGAAATTGTATATTACTGATTAAAGAAATTGAGGGAAGTTCACCGTACTGTACAACGTGATAAGTGTAACTAAATCAACGCAACATCCAGAGAAGCAGAAGAAGCCACTAGTAAAGGGTGTTTTTTTTTTTTTAGAGGTATAGAACTTTAAATTGCAATAAAACAACGATGGAATATTCGATTGACATGATTTTTTATTTATTTAAAAGATAATCTTGTGGCATTACATTTTAAATATGATTTCATATGATTGCCACGGCTGGCTCGGATGTAGTCCAATCTGGACGTCCAATTTTCGATGACTTTTTCCAACATTTTGTGGCCGTATATCGGCAATAACACGGCGAAAGTTGTCTTCCAAATGGTCAAGCGTTGGTCAGAAAATAGTCTAGCGGTGTTAAATCACAAGATCTTGGAGGCCAATTCACAGGTCCAAAACGTGAAATTAGGTGGTCACCAAACGTGTCTTTCAATAAATCGATTGTGGCACGAGCTGTATGACATGTTGCGCCGCCGTCTTATTGGAACCACAGCTCCTGGACATCATGATTGTTCAATTCAGGAATGAAAAAGTTAGTAATCATGGCTCTATACCGATCGATCGATGGTGGATGGACTCATTCGGGTATTCCTCAAGGCTACGCTCTACATTAGGAATAGCTTCTTCTATACCCGTACGGAGTCTATGGGGATGCGAGTTATCAATTAGAGTAAACGTGGTGCGAAAACGTTCCCTAGTTAATCGAATAAACTAATCTGATGTACGATTTTGTCGACGATAAAATGGACGAAGTGCGCGATACGTACCTATTCCGCACAGAACCATTATTTTCGAAATAAAATTGCACAATTTGCAAGCGTTGTTTTGGCGTGAGTCTCTTCGTGATAACTTGCCAAACCAAACTGAGAATAAAACACTTGACAGCTGTTAAATCGGTCGCCGTCTTGAAAAGTAATGCCAACTTAAAGTTCTATAACTCGAAAAAAAACCCGTTAGAAGTGATAGTAGGACGGTCTACTTAGTTACCAAAGAGCTCACTGGTGTCCGGAGCACTAAACAGTACCTGGTAAAAGACACAACGGAGCCCTTCTAGTTTCGGATGAGGATAAGCTCAAAAGGTTGAAGGAATGCGTTCTACGGTTTTAAATCCCGTTATCGCCAGTGAGATGAACCATATTTCAAATGAGCCGCCCGAAGTAACAATCTCCCGAATACGCACCTTATCCCCCAGTACAGAAGAAATCATAGCCGCCATCAAAGCACTGAAGAACAACAAGCGGTTGGACTTAGCGGTATTCCTGAATAGATCCTATTACAGGCCCAACAACATCGAGCGAGCTACAGCGCCCAATTGTTCAGAGAGCTTGGGAAACAGATTAAATCTCAAAGAGTGCGAAAACTGGAGAGGAATACGCGTTCTGCCTACAGTAGGCAAGATAATATCAAATTAGTGCTTGAACGAAAAAGACCATCTCGTAGACACACTCGACGCTGAAAAAGCAGGATTCCATACTGGATATTCCTGTGAGGATCACATCAACACCTTGCGGATCATCATTGAGTAGTGCGTGGAATATTGATCACCACTTCAGCTGTTGTTCATCGATTTCGACAAGGCGTTCGACAGTGTCAACAGAAAATTTATCTGGCTTATCTTGAGCAGGAGGGGTATCCCATATAAATTGATTACAATTATCAAGACTACATATGATGGATCCAAATGTCACGTCTAGCATTAATGGAAGTTTGTCAGAGGATAGTGAGATCCAAAGTGTTGTTGTTGATAACGATGATGATGATGATGGAAATGAAGGAATTCACTGGACTCTGCAATCTCATTTAAAACATCTGGACTACGCGGTTGCGCGTCGTATGCTTAGAATGCTTAGGTACTCTCTCATAGGATTATATTGTCATCAAATGACAACAAGAGTGTAGAAAGAAGCAGACGTGTCGGTCGTGGGGATAAAGACTTACTCGGCAAAAACTAAAAGGATCAGGCATGGAACTTCCTCATTAACCCTAGTAAATATTTGTCGACAAACGGTATTGATATTGACAGCAGACGATTTATAATAACTTGGGAATGGTGGTGGAACTGAACAGCTGAATCAATTCAATTCAATTCAATTCATTTTATTTAGACAATTCATAATAAATACATTTGTTCAGACTTACGTTTAAATAAAGTAGCCGACTATTAAAAGTATGTCTGGCTGGTTATACATTTATATAAAGTAGGTAATACATATTGGTAATACATTTAATTTTAAAGTTAGTTGGATCTCTTTTGTTATTTAAGAGTATGCTTGCTACCGGCTTACAAATCAATATTGGCTTCTTTATTGAGCCCTTAAACTATTTTTTTTTTTTTTATTTTTATTATTATTTTTTTTTTTATTTATTTATATATAAAACTTACATCTAACTTAAAAAAATAAATGAAGAATCCTTTTAGGAGTCTCAAAAAGAATAATGAAAAGGGATGTATTAAATATTTACACCTACCTAACTGAAATAAGTACATAAACGTTGCTTTTCTTTATCTCCTTATTGTATTATATACTTATATATATGAACAAAAACAAATAAATACTTTCAACGTCGGTCTATATAAGATATAATTATGTACTTTAGGTCAGTTTGAATTCAACCTCTCAGATTACCGGGTAGTGCCTTATCATAAAAAGGCACAATTAAGTCTCTAATTGCATCTGGTCTTAAATGAATAAGTGATGTGCTATGAAGAAGGTTAACTGGGGAAAGGTAATAGTTATCATTTACACTCTCATTGCTATTAGACTCAAACACGGCTTTAACTAGAGGATTCGAATGTGAGCTGCAGCTTTTAAGTCTTCTTTCTAAAAGGCTAGTCTGATACACCATCAAAGGTATTACTTTAGTATGTTCATACAAAACTTTGTTTGAAAACCATTTTTTGTTCTGTTTTCGAAACTTGCCGCTACAAAATCTTAAAATTTTTCTCTCAAAGTTTTCCAATTCCTTGGCAACGGTTGGGGAAATCGAGAACCATATTCCAAACCCATAAGTTAATATGGGTCTTATCAGAGTTTTGTACATTAAAACTTTTGTGTTTCCAGGCATATGTTTAGATGACAACAACGGTTTCAAATTAGATGTTACCATTTTTGCCTTATTCAGAGATTTTCTAGCATCTTTATTAAAGACGAATCTATTGTGAAAATTTATACCCAAAAATTTTGGCTCAGATATGAGTGGGACGCTATGTCCATCGATTTGTAAGGCTAAAGATTTGCTTTCTTTCACAGCTTTGTAGTAACCCTTTCCGCTAGCATTTCTAAAACAAGTGAGATAGCATTTTCCGGGGTTAATTTTTAGACCCCATCTTTTGTAGTACTTTTCTAGGATTGGAATTTTTTCTTGAATTTTACCTAAGGCAACGCTCGGCTTTTTGTCATTTGCCAGGATAATGGTGTCGTCTGCGTACAGTAAGGCACAAGGGTCTTGATTTGCAAATTCGTTTAAAGGA
Source organism: Sphaerophoria taeniata (assembly GCA_943590905.1). Lineage (NCBI taxonomy): Eukaryota > Metazoa > Arthropoda > Insecta > Diptera > Syrphidae > Sphaerophoria > Sphaerophoria taeniata. The sequence goes on along the minus strand of OX016540.1, from coordinate 184,912,971 downwards.
AAATCGTGAAGGAAAATGTTAAATAATGTTGGACCCAATATCGATCCTTGAGCTATTCCTGAAAGAACTGTAATTTGTTCTGAAAAATCTTGCCCAATGTGAACAGATGAAAATCTGTCTTCTAAGAAACTATCAATGATTCTAATAAGTTTGAATATTAAACCTTTGTGCCAAATACTATCAAATGCTTTTTCTAGATCTATATCAAGGCATAGAGTAACTTTTTTGTTTCTTAAGTTTTGTGTTATTTTGTTATGTAAAACCAACAAAGCATGTTCCGTGGAGTGGTTTTTTTTAAATCCAAATTGATTACTGGGGATAACATTTAAATCGTTGCATATTTTACTAATGTGTTCAACTAAAACTCTTTCAAAAAGTTTGCCAATATTTGAAAGTAAAGACACTGGGCGGAAATCTTTTACATCTTTTGCGTTTTTGCTTTTCGCTAACGGGATGATTTTGGCTATTTTCCACAATTTTGGAAAGTAGCCAATGTTTATGCAATGGTTAAATGTCGATGTCAGAGCTACGTCAAGGGGGCATTTTTTTAAAACAAAGTTGGAAATTTTGTCCACTCCAGCCGACTTTTTATTATTAAGACTGCTTCTCAAGCAGGTTACTTCATTTAAGGATGTAAATGGCGAATCATTTTGATCAATTGAAGAGTTAGAAAAAGAAAATGTTGTTAATGGATGTATCATTTCTGTTTGACGGAATTCACTGATCTTGGACGTTACTTCATTTGTGAGTGTCATATCGTACGTTGGTATATTCTCCAAATAGAATAGAATAGAATAGAATAGAATAGAAGTTTTTAAATGCTTCAAGTTTTTGGTCTATATTTTCTAAAGTGTTACCATCTTTACTGAGCGCATGCTTGCGAATATCCGTACCGAAAAATTTTCTGCCCGTTATCTTGTCGATTTGTCTGAACGCTTGGGGAGATGGTTTTATAATTTCCAATTTCTGTTTAAAACTTTCATTCATCTCTAATCTAACCCTTTCTTTGATTCTTTTGTTTAAACACTGAATTCTAGAATTCAATTGCTGGTATTCTGAGTTCACCCTATTGAAATGTCGATGAAAAAGTCTCTTTAATTGTCGTAACCATATATTTCGAAGTTTAAGTAATTGTTTAGTGTAATCCGAAATATTATGGTATCTTAAGTATTTTGTATGACATATTTCGGAGTGATTTTCAACACTTGAATTAATTTTATCATTTATCTCACCTATAAGTGAGTCTATATCCGAATTGGATGCGTTTCTTTGATCGTTTATGTTAATTTGTGAAATGCGGTTATGCAGTTCATACCTAAAAGTTTCCCAATTAGTGTTTTTAAAGCTGACATATGTATCTGGAGGTTGAAGAAGTGGGCTCAGGTTTGTAAAATTAAAATCGAGAGAGATTCCGTAATGGTCTGCGATTGTTGGGAAAGTAGCACATATGGGAGGGTGCGCATACGCCATAGTGGATGAGACTAAGAAATAATCTAAGACTGATGAAGACCTTGGAAAAGTAGGGCTAAAAGGAGAAACTAAATCTAGTGTTAGGTAAGGACCATCGAAAAACCAACTATGGAGCACATTTCCATTTTGGTTACTTTTTGAATCACCCCAATCTGGATGGCGTGCATTAAAATCCCCTCCGATTATTACAGCATCAAATGTTTCCGTAAAAACGTAAAATTTTTGTAGTTCTCTTTTTAACGGTTCACCAGCCTTAGAAGGAATATTATATACTTCCAATTAGAATTTTACTTGTGGCTCCTGCACTGTTACAGGTTAATGTACATAGGGCAACGGAGAGTATTTCACTCGGAAAATAACATATACTGTACTTATATTTTATACTAGCTGACCCTGCAGACTTCGTACTGCCTCAATCGATAATCGATAACCCTCTTCCTCTACCGTTTGCATTGTTTTTTTGTTAATTCGTATGTATGGATCCGTCTTTAAACAAATAAGCGATATCAAAAAAAAAACAAAAAAAATGGAAAGTATGCGCCCCGTTGCCTGCGGTTCACGGATTTGTAAAACGCGAATCATTTCGGTTTCACTTCGCTCCTCATGTTGCTGTTTTGTAAACATTTCGAGTTCTTCGACCCTAATTGTTGCGTATAAAACACATTGACCATGATATTGAATGAAAAAAGGATTTTCTATGATTGCTCTGAGAGTTACCGTTATGGAGCAATACAGCAAAATAATTTTTTTACATTATAAAAATATCAGTGTTTCAAAAAAAAATTTATCAAAATCACGAATTCTCTATTTTCCCATTGTTTAAAATCCATTCAAAATTTGACTTGGGATTTTCTTGCTCTTCTGGAGTTTTCCATTTTACCACAGCTAATGCATTTCATATGAAAGAGTGTTTTTGAGATTTTTGTTTAGCCAATTTTTTTTTTTTTTGCATTTAAAATTTTCCATTTTTCCAATTTTTTGTTTACTTTTTCTTGCTTTCCAGTTCCCCATCACAAATTCCGAGTTTCTTTCGAAAACCCATTTTGAAATTTTCCAGTTTTCCATTTGAAAATCAATGCATCCACAATTTCATGCAATTTTCCATTTGAAAACCAATGAGTTTTCCGAGTTTTTTTATCAATAACTTTCTATTTTTCCATTCGAAAACCCATTTTGAACCAAAAAATTCCAAGCAAAAAATATCCAATTTCCGACCTTTGTTTGGTTTTTCCAGTTTTCCCACTCTTCCATGAGGTTTTTCCAATTTTTTTTTTCACAGAAATCATCACTGAATGTAACAGTATGAACCATGAAAATTTCACAAATATCTGTTGGGCCATTTCGGAGTCTATAAGAGACATACAAACAAACAAAAAAACAAACAAACAAACAAACAAACACACTTCCATTTTTATATAATAGAGATTTAATAATATTGCAGACCCCCTTCCAGAGTCGTTTCGAATCATATTATAGTCATTAAAAACCGGTTTATGTCTTATATTTAATCTTGTTTCTGATATGAAACAAATTTGGGGATTTTTTTTTATTAAGCAAGTTTAACAGTGCAAGTCTTCTGTCATGAGAGATAATTGAATTAAAATTTGTTGATATTATTTCAATTTTTGTTGAATCCATCATATTACAATAGAAGCAACAAAGTCGAGATATGCGAACATTTTCTCTTCTTTAGACTGTAATTTTTGGTAATTCGGCCAAAATTGACGAATTTTTACCAAATGATCCTGGAATGATAGATTAAAAAGATTTTTAGCTTCATTTAAGAAGTTGTTATGGTCACTAGTTGGTGGACTTAAAACATTTATAGTGACTTGTTCCCTAGATAGGTTAGGTCGAGGTTGATTACCATGTTTTTGGGCAGCATTGGCATAAGAAAGGTTTGAGTTTACAAAACTATTTATATTCTCGTTTACTAACATTTGGTTAGCCTGGGTAGCTTGTTTGGATCTCTGAGATAGAGATTCTTTTTTCTCTTTATATTTTAAGTAGTAGGGACAACCTATATAACTGGCTACATGACCTATTTCGCCACAGTTAACACATTTTGGGGTTGGAATATCTCCATTAGCCTCTTGAAGGTTTTTAACAGAATCAATGCATTCCTTTGAATCGTGTGATTCTCCACAGAGTACACACCAGCTGTTATATGCGCAACATTCTCCTGAATGCCCGAATCTCTGACACCCATAACATCGAATAACAGACTTGGAATGAGGTTTTTCTCAATAAATTCTTTGAAATAGTAGATACCTTATGCAAGTAAGATCTTTGGTAGATTCACCTGAATCTAATTGAATTGAAAAAATGTTCAGTTTAACATTCTGCTCCCTAGTTCTGGCCGTGGAAAATGGAGAAATTTTATGAATTTTGAGGTTAGGCGACGTCGCAACTAATGCCTGTTTAACCTTCTCTATAGGAGTGTCACCATCAAGACCCTTCAGCAAAATAGTAACACGCTTATTTTCTTTAGGAGAGAACGAGAAGGCACCAATACCCGTACCACGCATTTTTTCTATTATCAATGAATGTACATTAGAATTATTAACATAGACCTTCGTTTTTTTGTAACCAATATTGACAAATTTATATTTGAGATAGGAGACATTACATTCATTGGCTGCAAGAACAACAACTTCACTTAAGAGTTAGCAATTCGCACCAAAAACAAATATTGGATGGCAAAAATTTATATTTTTTACATCACATTGGTTAGTATCATTGGTTGATATAACATTAGAAGTATTATTAGTAGGATTATTACTATTAGTATTACAATGGCTATTGTTTTTAATCGGTGGGTTTGGCAAAGATGAACCCAGATTTAATAAAGGTGCAAATGCGTTGTTTGATAGATTTCCGTGCTCTTGTGAGTAAGGAGATGACTGATTCTTCACATTTTTTTGTTTTTTCCCTTGATTTGGTAAAAAATCACTTGCAGCACGTTTCAGATTTCTAATAACCGTTGTCCACTCCATTTCTTGAGTAGAATTTTCCTCGTGTTCTTCAATAGCTTGGCCTTGAATGTTGATTGAGTTATTCTCATCAAATGTTTGAGAATTCTGAGTATTATTAGGTATATCTGAATGAGAATGCACTATATTATGTGCTCGCGCAGCATTGCTGGCTTCGTCACCGAGAGATTGAGAAGAAAACTGATTCATTATTATCGAATGAGATTGGAGGGGATTATCTCCGTAATTGTTTTTATCAAATGTATATTGAGTGATTTCGAGGTTTGGCGCCTTTTTTGGCAATTTTTTTTTGCACGGCGTTAAACTTGCAGTTTTATTTAGATTAACACTTTCTATATATTCCAGCTTAGAAGCTGGAATATCTGGATTTAACTTTTCACTTTTCTCACTGTTTAGAGTCACTGTCTCAGAGGGAAGAAAAATTAATATTTGCGGAGCAAATCCGCTTCAAATTGGGGAATGGGTAATAATTAAATAATAATTTATCACTCTGTACTAATAAGCACGTCTATTCTCGTTGACGACTCAAACGAAACTCGAACAACTGAATCAGAAAATCAAAGACTCGAATGGTGAATTCGTACTGCGTTACGGGTGCAGTACTTGGAAAGTAACAGACACTGTCACAAGGCAGCTTCAAACGCTCGTTAATAGATGTTTCCGAAACATCTTGTGGATTTTCTGACCCAACCGTGTCTCAAATGCTGAAAAACGAGAACAGACCAGGAATCCATAGACTCTTTTATACGAAGACAAAAGACGATGGGGTACATTGCGAGTCAAACTATGCAATGGAGCCCGCTCACACAAGAAGGTAGACAAGTGGGCCGCAGCTGGCCTAGAAGTCGAATAGGAAGCAAGCCGACCGGGGAAGAGTTGTAGAAATCTTAAATACATCTCCAGAAATCGTAAACGATGTTGCGTAGGCATAGTAGAGAACGGACGTAATAGGTATGAAGACCTAAGTAAGTAGCACGACATTTCCGAAAAACCAAGGCGTAAGTGGCTTACACTCTTCAACAATTCCTTGAGCGAGATTACTGATACTCTTGGATTCCATGTCAGTACTTCGCAAAACGGGGAGTTATTTTAATGCGATCGGTTTGCGGAAGGGCAATGTTCGTAGGTGATAAAATGATTTTGGAACATTTGTTAATGGTCAGCGTAAAGTGATATTTGAGAGTGTTCCAACCACGCCAATGTTGTTTATGATAAATATGAGAGAGCTCGCACAGTAGCTATAAGCTGCGTCTCGATATTTGATCGATGTCTTTTACTTTTAGATTGTTTTCGAAGAATTAATGCTCTAACTCCCTTAATCTAGGAACTGTCTAGAGCGACATTTTGCTGGATGTCCTTTTCCTTTCTAGTTAAATATTATCTAGGTCTTACTCTCTTTAATCATTAGATTCATCTTCAATGTGGAAGATTTTCTATAATAACACAACGGCTGAGACTTTCGTAAATAGGTTTGGTGGAAAAGCCATTTGAAGCTGGTGAATATTTTCATTATCGTAAATCGTAGAGTTCATGAACAATTCAAAATTTTCCCTCAGCTTAGCATTCATATCTCACTGCAGAATTTCAATGTACTTGGCATTGCTCATATGAACTTGTTTTCGTTGGCTTCACCCGCTTCGTCAAAAGTTTGTTGACTAGCTTACAAACTCCGTCTTAGTCTAGCCTGAACTGCAAATTATAGAAACCCAAAAAGATATTGCTTTCTTGTTTTTGTTTAACTCTCCATAGCTCTTGAATTTTTGTGAAAAGAAATTAATTAAACAATTCCAACTATTTAAATCTTTTTCAATGTCAATGTTATTAACTATTAAGGTTCCAGTATAGGGTCATCAGTATTAGGTTGTAATGTGTTTAATCTTACTTATGAAAATTCCAATAATTTAAACATTATTAAAAAAAAGCTTGAACTAAAACTACCTGAGTGTTGTTGTATTTATGCCAAGTTCTCAACACTAAACAAAAGAGTTGATGTAAGAACCACCCAACAAATTATTATTAAACCAAGCGTCATCTCTATGGATCAATATGATGCAAAAAATTTCCTCAGTTGTATAACTTCTTCAAGTAGCAATTTATTGATAAAAGATTCGACCTTCCCGTATTAGTGTATTCGTAATAAAATCTTATTTAGCGGATCACCACATCTCATTTTCTTTTATTCTGTCAGATGGTGTCAAAGTCGCAAAATCAATACAATAGCATCAAGGGCGACAAAGTTGTTTCTTTTTTCAGCTATTGTTTACTTCTAATAAAACAGACAATGGCATTGTTTATCTACTCAACGGCTACCTAATGAAGATATTGAAACTTTGTAATAAATAAGTTTAATGCTACTCAGTCAATAATCATCAATCGCTTCGAAACTGTATACATTATGTTCAGGTCTTGTCTGTCGTCAACTTTGACTGAATAATATTGGAGCTGAAGCTCTCAGACGAAAATAAATTCAAATAAATTTTATATTAAGATTTGTTCAACTGAGATTCGAAAAGATCTCAAGTTTTTTTCTGCTTTATTTTTATTGTTTGCACTTACGGGTTATGTTGTCACATTGATGGTGACTTTAATACTGTGATGAAAACTGCTATTAATTTTGATTTGAGGTGCGGTATAGTTATAGATGACTTCAATAAAACACTATTTGAAAATGAAATTGAAATAATTTATTGTTCAAGCAAAACATGATTACATATAGTTCAAGAGTTTTTTAGTCTTAAATTAAGCTTTCAATAACTTAAATAGAATGATATTTGAAGAGTATCAAATGCGTACTGTTACGGAGGCTGGGAGGCGCATTGATTTTTTGGTTTGGAACTAGAAATAGAAGATTGGTTTTAAATGATTAAATTCTTTTATCTTGGGAGTGTTGAATTTAATTTTACTCTTTATGTATTGCCAAGAAACTCTTGAGAAACGAAGTCATTTCGAAATTCCGTTTTCAAAACTCTGAAAAAAATTTGAAAATTGATTGATTTCTGATTGACTTAGTTTCTAAAAGAATTTTATCTCCGCCGAGTCGAGCGCGAAGCAAACACTGACGTACCATCCCTTACAGGAACCATTTCGCCACATTTTCAGGCCCCTATTTGAGAACCTTTGGATAAGACCAGAACGTTGAAATTTTCGCCATCCACTAATCTAATTTAAAAAACTTAAAATCTCATTTATTTCCGAAGTTAAGCGAAAGCAAAATTTCGCATTTTAGACACGAACTTACTATAACTATTGATCATCAAAATAGAGCTAGTACTTCCTATAAACTCAGAGAGCTGAAAATTGGTACAGAGTTAGGGTTTAATGGCCAAATAAAGGGAAAACTAAAAAAACTAGGATAATCGAAGATCTGGAATAGGTACCAGGTGACCCTGATTAGAAAACACAAGACACCAACCAAACTATTAGAGATCGTCATACCCTGGGCGTACGTGTACAGAGAACAATTCCCAATCTGAATGGCGTATGCCGTAGCAATTCACAATAGCCAAGGTGTAAGTCTAAAAAATGCTCTCATGGACAATGGCATCTTCATGTTCTATTGTGGCCAAGCCTACCAATCTTCATGGGGTGCACCTCATGTTGACGTCAAGAGTATAAAAGCTCAAGCTTCAGCGATCACCGAATACAACCGGCTTAGCTGTAAATACCGCGCCGATCTTTCAGAAATTAAACCGTCTAAAAGAATAAATAATGAACGCGACTGGGCAATACGAAAAACTGTTGTCACTGTAAAAGAATCAGAACCGGAAAAAACAGGAATTGTAAAAATAAAAAAAACTACTCCTAAAAAGAAAAAAATGTGTTAAATAAAAAAATCTAATAAAATAGATCAATATTCCCACGTTTCTACAAAAAGAAGTGAAATCCCACCAAAAAAAAATCTGCTTGTTTTTCTCCAAAAAGTAATGAAATCTAGACAAAGTTTTGCCAAGTTTAAGGTTCCTTACTGCGATTTCTTTATTATAATAGTTAACGTTGTGTGACTTGAAGGGTACACAAGGGTACAAAACCAGGTGCTCCATGACACCATTGCACAAATCTGTTGCCAGAGCCACTACCCATTGACGATGAAAAACTGCTTGTAGGCTTGATAAAGCTGCGTATAATAATACTTATGCAGGCGAGCCTCAAACAAACAGTATAAAAAACTATTCCGAGAACTTCTAATCGGCAAAGTCACACAACATTGGGCCTGCACACACGGGATGAATAATTTTTGAACTGAAATAGGTTTTAGTATTTAGTCCAAGCACACACGAGATGATTTCAGACTGGGGGAAAAATGGGAAAAATGTATATTTGAACCTCTTTTAAATGTATGAGTATATATTTCGTACCAAAACTGTCAACTTTTGTATATGTGTTAGTTTTAGTCTATACTGCACACTTCGCTTCCCTTGCCCACTAAACTGATTTTAGTCCGGATGAATTAGTCTCGTGTGTGCAGGCCCATTAACTAGGTACAATAATAAAGAAATCGCAGTAAGGAACCTTAGACTTGGCACGACTTTGTCTAGATTTTATTACTTTTAAGAGTTAAACTAGCAGCTCCATCGAGACTTGGCTAGTTTTTTACAGAATGTTTTTGGTGGAATTTTCATTTAACAAATAACATTGCTTAGTGCTTGAATTCTTAAAATTTTTCTAGGTTAAAGAGGAAATTTATTTCGCACTTGCAGTGGCCCCCGACTTCATCCGCCTGTCACTCGTCCACCGGCCAGAGGTGCGTCTTGACTTGTGCATCATGCGCGCGTGGGAATTTTGTTGCGTTGTATAACAGTCAACTCGCCCGAAGTCGAAAATCTTCTTGACTCGAAGACTACAAATGTTTAATTTTTCCCGTTTTAGCAACCCTTTTCACTCATGCTTTGCTCTTATTATTCGCAGCGTAACGTTGTAAAGCTTTAAAATGGATATATTCCATATAATGTATTCAACACAAAAATAATTTTTCAATTTGATTTAACAGTTCCTGAGATCAGCGCGTTCAAACAAACAACAGAAGCCTTTTAATATGAATAATGTTTGCCATTTTTACTTGATATATGGCAAGTATTAAATTCGTAAAAAAAAAAAATTGAGGTAATGATGAGATATGACATTCCGATGACAGAGAAGTCGAAAAAAGTGGGTCCGGCGATTCCGTCCGTCTGTCTGTCTGTTTGTCTGTAAACGCACCTACAGCCTTAACCACTGGTCCGATTGACTTCAAACTTGAAAATTAAAGCTTGGAGAGAATTCGCGTAGGTCGTTTTTGGCCAAAAACCAAAAGTTTCAATTTTCTCAAAAACGGCTCCTACGATTTTTCTTAAAACTTCCTCGAAAATTTTTGTTTAAAACTTTGATGTAAGTATTTTATGTAAAAAAAATATTTTTGTATTGCTCCAAAATGGTACCGCCCATAGAACCATTTTTTTGTTATCAGATTTTTCCGAAAAATAAAAGTCCGATCAGGGTAATTTTTTTTTGAAAGTAGGTACGTTTATATTTCTCAAATAATATTTTGTATTCGAAAAAATTTCAAAAAATATTTCGGATTTTTAAAAGATATTTTTGAACTTTTTTTTTTAAATTTTGTAGATATCTCAAAAACGGATCAATATTAAAAATTGAAATTTACTTATAAAATGTATAGTTACACATTCTTGAATACTGCATAGGCATACCCAAATTAATTTCAAGACATTTTCGAAAAATTTTATATACAAAAAATTAATTAAAAAAAAATCGTTCCGACGATTTAAAAAAAAAAAATTGAAAAATCAATATTTTTTAAGAAATCATATGACATCATTTTTTTTTTGGATTGAATCTTTTTTTTAAGTAGATATTTCAATTTAAATTTTTATTTACGAATTTTTTTTTTTATGAGTTATAATTTGGAATAAAGGAGCAAGTTCGTACGACCGAGTCGTGCACATTTTTTTTTACATTTTCCACTAAGACGAGGACGCTCCTGTTGGTCACAGCGTAGTTTTAAGCAGTTGTAAGCTATCTTTGACAAATGGATTGTTCAATTTGATTCAGCAGTTCCTTAGATCAGCACGTTCAAAAAAACAAAAAATGAATAATTTCTTGCCGCTTTTTCCACACTGATTCATCACTTCTATTGGCCGCAGCTTAATATAATGTACCCTAAAGCCTCCCTCGATTAATGGACTATCCAACACAAAAAAAGAATTCGAACCAGTAGTTCGCGAGATTAGCGCGTTCAAACAAACAAACTCTTCAGCTTTATATATTAGTATAGATAGATATAGATATAGATTCGAAGGGAACTAGAACCACTAACTTTTTGAGGAATTTAATTCCCAACGTACATGGGAACAGACTTAACTTTATAAAAGTGGACTAAGTTCTCACTTGTTGGGAACTAAATCTCTCAGTGGAGTTAGTTCTAGTGGAGTTATTTCCTTGCAAATATAGCCTAGTTAATAAGTAAAAGGAACCTGTTGATTCGATTAAAAAGACATTTACTCGATTATATTTACAGACTTGGTTAGTTGTTGTAACCCACTTTATTGGTTATAATATTGAGAACTAAAACGTGATAGCTAATAAAAATTTTTAAAAACTGTTTTATCCTTTTTCTACTAGAGTCCGTTGTGGACTTACACCTGAAACAACAGTCTCCGGTCGGTCCCCAGCTAGCTGTCTCCAGTTTTACTGTGTCGAAGGCTTTCTGGGCCGGAGCATTGGTGTCCATCCGCTCTAAATGACCTAGCCATCTATGTCTCTGGACCCTTCTGGATAAACAACACGTGAAGTGCGCTGTTGAATCTTCTTCCCATTCCCCATCAATGCACACGGGACCATAGATGATCCAAGGAACTTTCCTCTCGAAACAGCAAAAGGCACATTCGTCCGATTTTGTCAGTGTCCCTGGTTCTGCATCATATAGCAGGACTGGGATGATAAGGGTGTTGTAAAGTGTTACCTAAGTTGATCAAGAGAGGTCCTTACCACTGAATTGCTTCCTTAGCCCAATGAAACAGGGATTAGCAGGAGTTATTGTTCGTCTGATCTCGGCGCTGGTGCTGTTGTTATTGGCCATAATAATAGCGGAGTGCAGCTTTGTATGTGTATGCCTCCTGCTTGGCTGCATGCACCTGCCTACATTCTTCGTCAAACTAGAAGTTTCGCTTTGTTGGTTGTGTGAAACTTAGCATATTAGAGGCGGCATCCCTAACTGCTTTCAGGAAATGTTCTCACTGGTCCTCGATATTTGATGTTGGGAGCATAGCCCTCGATCATAGCGTCGAATTTTCCTGCACCATTTCCTTGTTTTGATCATTTTTGGGACATTCGTAGCATTACCTTGGCATCGGAAAATTCGAACATCTAAAATGTTGAACAAGTACCTTCGATCGGAATGTGATCAATCTGATTGACTGTTGATTGATCCATCTTCCTTTATGGATTTGAAGATGTCGGAACCACGTGCTTGCCATCACAACCACAAGTAGCACAAAATGGTATTATATTGGTTGTACATTTCTTAATTCATTCTTATCTTGTTCTTAAATGGGTCTCACCACTTTTACACTTCTTAATTCAGTATTTTTTCCTACTTAAATTGTCTGTTTCTTTGACTTCTTAATTCGTTCTTCTTGTTCCTTCTTTAAGAATTCTTAATAGGTTCTTAAATCGGTATTTCTTATATCGGTTTGTTCCGAGCTCCTTAAATCCTTCTTTAAGATTACTATTTCCAGTGGTTAATTTTTATTAATTTTCTTCTGATTCTTAGAGTTCACAGAATATTTTTCGTTACTGTGCTTGTATAAATACGAATGGATTTGCTTGCTTAAATAACAACTAAAGGTGCTTAAAGTTGTAGTCATTTAAGTAATCAAGCTAAAGTATAGACGCGGCGGCGCAGTACGGGAGAGAGAGAGAGAAGGACTGTGAATATCGAGAAAATACACACACGAAAAGATACTTGCAGAAAAAACAATTATTAAATACATAAGAATGAGAAACAGAGAAAAAAATAGATACAAAGTTCTCAAAAAAAAGTAATCAGAGAGAATACTTTTTTTTTTGAGAATTTTGTAAAGAAGGAGTTAAGAGTGCGAAAAGAAGTATTTAAGAAGAAAAATATTCCGTTTTAAAACCCTAATAAGAACCAAATTATCTTCTTAATTCCCTCTATCGGACCGCCCACTTTCGCCTTTTATGTACTTAATAGGTACTTAAAGAAGTCTTAAAGAAGAGGGATGAGAGCTTATAATACTTCTTAAAGCCTTCTATAAGTAATTTTGTGCTACTTGTGACATTGTCATGTCACTGCTAGGAATATGCTCATACGTTTTGTCAAAGAGCTCGTAGAACTCGTTTTTGTCTTTTGTGTTTTTTTTTTCTCTTCTGTAGAGGCATGCGCGCATATCAGGCTAATGTTGGCGATTTTAGTCTTGATTCGGTTCTTCGTCGTGATGCGTTCGCTTTCACATTTGAAGCTGAAGACTTTTTGCTTTAGCCTGCTTCCAGCGGCGAATCCGCATCCATAGTTAATGTCGCAGTTTTTCATACTTCTTTTGCTAGGTCCATACCATCGCATTTCCTGGATAGCGGTAATGTCTGCTTCGTAGCAGTTGAATGTCTCCGGTAACTGCTCAGCATCATGCGGTCTGTTAAGGGACCTAACACTCCACGTGCATATTCGAAATTTTTTGCCCTTATTACATTTGCATGGGTTGTCATCAAAATGTATCCGTTTCCGAAGATTGTTGTTGCTTCGCAACTAAATGTTTTCTACGTAGCCGGGCACTAAATATTTTGGCCTAACTGTAACTGGGAACGCTATCGTTGATTCTAAAAAGTAATTCTTCCGATACCGTCATTTGTTAGAAGCGCTTTGGTGGAAACATTCCTTCGTTGGGGGTAATTACTTAGTTGTAACAACCAACTCCGCTTCGACCTGTCAACCATGAGAGGGCCTTCTGCGAAAACAAGTTTCGAGATCGCATAGCTCTAGGCTTCATAGTCACTATAACCTCTTCCGCCATGTCAAGGCTTACCTCATGGAGAAGACTTATGTCACTTACACTTTTAAAAAATGTTATTCATTATTTTATTGAATTTTATAATTTTTAATTTCACAACTTCGAAACTTCAAATGGACCATTTATTGCCACAAACTGGGCATGATTTGTTAATTGTTACGCTTGCACACTCAAAGGGTTAAATATCTGATGCGAACATTCGTGTCTGGAATACGGTTACTTTGACCCCTACAAACGGTCGGTCTAATGTGAAAATGTATGAACAAATCACTCAGTAAAGTTATTAAATAACGAGTGTGTTATTGTTACAGTCCGAAATCGTTTTTTTTTATATTTTTAAAAAGTACAATTAAACTAGATTGGTGATTTCTTTCAATCGTATTAGTAAGTAAACATAAACAACTCCAGTTTAAGGTTAAATTAAACAAGTAAGTTGTTTAATATTACCTATCTATGATATGCCTTTAATTACATAATTATAGTTGTCTACAATTACCAAGTATTTCATTTCGACCCTTTACAAAAACCTCGCTAGAATTAAGCTACAATTTAAGCTCCAAATAATACAAAACAAACTCATCACGACTCAAGTGATAGCCATATTACAAGCTGTTATTACGTGTGGGCCATCAGCCACCAACTTTGCCTTCCAATATGCTTCCAAGCAAACCCATTCACTTCCAATAAACAGCACACGTTTCGCAGTGGCAATCCTAACCAAAGAAAAACATAAAAAAGCGGCCCACTTCACTTTCAAAAAACACCTCGCCAAAATACAAATAAAAAAAAAACACAAATCGAGCTTTTGCCAATGGCACATCACATGACTCTCGATCTCGATATTATTGCATCTTAAAGACAAAGTTAATCCATCAGATTACAATGGATCTTTTTTTCGAGATCACTCATGATTTCTTTCGATCACCAACACGATTACTTCTTTGACATCAGAGAAGAGATATATGCAAAAGCTTAGCATGCAACATAATACGATTGTTGGTAAGAGTGTAAAGACTAGTTAAATAGGTACCTAAAGTCTGAAATTTTATCGCTACACAAGTACACTCAGAAGTTGTCGATTTGGCAATGAAAGAATTTTCAAAACAATAGTCAAATGGAATTTAGAATTTTTCGAACAATTTTGTTGTTATTCTTTTCAAGCAAATATTATTGAGGCAGACATTTGCAATGAAAAAACTAATAATCTAAACAATAACCTAAACTTATGTGTGTGGCAACACTTCCAGCATAAAATGAAAGAATTAAAATATAAGGCAAAAAAGAGAGACTCCCGATGCCGGTTAGACATGAGAGAGAGCAAATCAAGCATTTTTAAAATTGAAACTTCAAAGCTAGCTTCGAACAATTCATAAACCTTGATCCAAAAAAAAATAACTTAAATCAACCATCCCAGAGTGTATAACATAAAAGCTTTACCAACTTTCTGAGGTATTAATTTCTGGCTTACAACTCTTTGATACAATCCCACTGTACACAGATACCCATGAACATTGGTTGTTGGTGTCAGTGGGTTCGGGTTGGCTAGCTGTCTGCCCTGGCTGCTTGGCTTTTGCTGACAATCTTCGATGGTTACTTTGAGGATTTTCTTCACTAACTTGACTGCAAAGAAGTCAGTTAATTGTTGGACACTCGCTGGCATGGTTGGAAGGTACAGTATATACTTTTCACACTGTACGCAACGAAGACTTGCCGTTAAACAAAAAACAAATATTATTCGCGATCGCGGTTTGGTCAGTCGTGTCTTCATTTTTTAAGTTTCCAAAATGATTTTTTTGATAGTGTGGGGTTAAATTTATCAAAGGAAGTGCATCCAAAATAAGCCATAGTTCGGAACCTCACCAAAAAAAAAGAGAAAAAAAGATTTTGCAGTTAAATCACAAAGGGAAAGCCATCCCAAAAGTATATTGAAGAGTGAATGGTGTTGAATTTTAATTTTTTAATTGATTTTGTTCCTTTCTGCTTATCTTGTGACCGGAATTAAAAAAAATTGTAAATTCGAATTGAAGAAAAACTTAAAATACTTTTTTTCAACCAACAGTGACATAGTAACGTTACGTTAAGCTTCGATCAGCGCGTATCTAATCAGATCTTTCGGTCGGAATTTGTGTGCGCGTTCCTTTTTGTTGTTGTTAAATTAACAAAAAAGAACGAAGTTACTTATTTAATATACCTACTGCCATAATTGGATTAATTAAAAGTTTAAACAACATGATTTTAAGGTAAGTCGGTTAGAGCTCAACACGAGATTTCAATTTAATTGCACTTAATCGCTATATTTGTTCAATGCAAGTTATTAGTGTTTATTCGTTGTGTAGCTATGTATTGGGGAAGAATTTAAGTGAATTTATTTAATAGGTTTTTTTTTGGTCTGTCAGCAAGGTACCGTTAGGTAAAATTAACATATTAGTGACACTCTTGTGGATTATCTAGGTTGATGTTGAAGAATACGTATTATGCCACCGCACTCCGAGATTGTAGGTTGTGTAACGATCTCAGAACAGCACAAAACAACAGATAGGTATTCTAACTGTTGAGTTTATTTTCTTATTTCATCTTCTAAACGTAAATAGATTGAGAGAAGTATCTCGTATCTGTGATACTTGTACGTGATGCTGATGCTTTTGATCTTTTTATGAGTTTAAGACAGACTGAGTTGATGATTTGATCATATTTGCTCTGTGAATGGGGTCAATAGCGCCATGCACTATTCCGTCGTCTATTTTATTGACTTTTTTATGACTTTTTGTTTGGTTTTGTAAGTGTTGGCCGACTAGTAGTTGTAAAGATTATCATACAAATGTGTAGAGGATATAGGAATGCACTCAGATTGAGAAAATAAAGGAAACGTATTCACAAAGTATAATTTGTGCACAATTTGCATTTGAAAGCGATGACTGGGTCATCATGTCAACAACGACGACCGACGTTAACAGTTGGATCGGGCTTACATTTCGCAATAAATTAAAAAAAAAAGCGAGTGCGAGTTTAAAAGATTTATGAATGATTTTCGGTTAATATTTACATATACCATGAACGATCATAAGCATAACGTAAAATTATTTAATTTGTTTTTCAGACTTTTTGAGAGGAAGGTATGCAAGGTATTTGCATACATTATCAAAGCAAACAAAAATCTAATTAAACGGTCGATGGCTTCAAAAAAATAATTTTTATTGAAATTTTGACCTAGATATGCGTTGACGAGTTGACGGCTGAACAATTTTTGTTGAAGAAAAATTATGAGGAAGTAAAATATTAGGTATTGGAAGATTAAATTAGTTTCTTTTATGGTTATGTAATAAAAAAAAGAAGAAATTAACATAGAAACATGAAAAAATTATGTGTTCTTGCCAAAACAAAAGAGCTGATATTCGAACCTCCTTTAAGGTTCAACAATTTTTTGGTTTAGTTTTCAGTCCGTAACCTATCTTAAAGGCATTACAGGATAAAATAATTTAATCTTATTTGAAGAAGAACGTTTATTCACTTGCTTTCAAAACTATTGTTCTGTGGAAAAGTGCCCGAAGTGGGATTGACTTTGGTTGTTTTTAAATTTCTTATCAGATTTTTAAAGGACATTCCAAATTTCAAAAACTGTTATTCATCGCCAGGGCAATCTGTACAGTTGGCGATTGTTGATATTTTCATAACGACTTCTATGTAAAAATACTACAGCCAAACATCTTGCCACCAGAAAAGTTGATCACGAAGCACCAAAACAAAGAAAAATATGTCTCGTAGAAAAAATTAGGCTTAGTAGATATAACGAAAAGCAATTAACCTAAATAAGAAAAAAAAATTATAACAATGTTAAAAGCGATGACTCCAAATCTTAGAACTTAGTTTTAGCATGAAGTATTGATTTTTGTTCATATTCATATGACTTAAAAGCAGCTGATTAAGCTTTGGGAAGTCTAATATTTACTTTAAAGTAGGAACAGAGATAAATGCGATAATGGAATTTAAAGTTGAAAAAAATGTAAGTGGTAAAAATAAAGTTTTTATTGCGCCCTTTTGCTTAATAATAACACCATTAAACGTTTCTCTATCTTAGTATAAGTTTAAGTTACAATCTAATAGTTTTTTTAAACAAAACTCACTTGTGCTAACTCACTTTTATTTAGCCAAAATCCAAAAATGGCTCCTACGATTTTTCAAACATCCCTGTAAATTTTTTTCAGAACACTGATATTTTTAATGAAGGCAAAACTTGTTTTTGCTCCAAAACGGTAGATACCTTTCATAGACCATTTTTTAATTTTTTTAACTACATTTTCTCGAAAAATAATAGGCCGATCAGCGTACTTTTCTTTTGAAAGTACATGTACATGGTAGGCAGATTAGAATGGCTGTTCTGGGCAGCCTTTGCCCAGGAACACAACTAGCGCTTCAATTACGCCGATTTGGTACCATAAACTCGAAGTTACCTAAAAAGAATAAATTGAAGCGTTGAGAATGAGAAGGGGTTAAGTGACATATTTCGAGTTTCGAGTAATCTTCGTTTAAAGTTTATGGCTTATAACTTTTTTTCTGAAAGTGATGGAAATTTAGAAAAGGGTCATAAAAAAAGCTTTAAAAAATAGAAATTTAGGTACAGCAAATCATTTTATTTAAATTCATTACAAAGTGTTGTTTCGGACAAAAAAAGAGTACTTAGCACCTTTATTCATGAAGAATTATTTTTAATTTTTTTTTTTTTCTTATGAAGGGGATAAGTAAATCCAGTAACCTTAAAAGATGAATAATATCCATACTAAGTAATAGGAGGATTCAATCAAAATTAGGTTATTCAATTTGTACCAAATATTCCAGCAGAAGATAAGCCCAAGGAGGTGTACTGTGTCCTCTTTTATGGCTTTTGGTCTTTGGTTTTTTTTTTGTGAGCAGTTAACACCTTTTTGCAAAAAAAAATATACCTACACTCAAAATTTGTTCTGGAATCTGGACTCATAAAAGTGTTAAGTGATTTTATCACCTTTATGCCGTGCAAATGATAAAAAGAAGAATTTAGTTATCCCCTTTATTTAAGGCTAACTTTGAAACTAATGGGACTAGAAAAGAGCCAGTACGACCAAAATTTAAGTTGTCGCTTGCCGCCTTTATCTGCTGAAAAAAATAGAAAAATTCAAAAATGTCACTTAACCCCTTCTCATTCTCAACGCTTCAATTATAAAAAGATACGCACAGTACAGTGCAGAATAGAGATTTGGAGTTTTTAAATCCAATTGGCTTTGTTAAGATAGAGAATCAAGTTCCTAATCTTAATATTTGCGAGTTCGCTAAGCTCGCAATTGTTCTGGTATTTAGAAGGGCCGGGCACTCACTAAAAAAGTGCTGGAGTGTTTCCCTTTGCGCCGTATCTCTACACCTACGACAAAATTTGTTGAAGGGAATACCAAAATTCAAGGCATGTTGTCCGACTGGCCAGTGGCCTGCGCAAATGGCAACTATCCTGCCAATGTCTGACCTAGGTTTATTCAGAAGTTCCTTGGTACGTTTCTGGTCGTAAGTGGGCCATATCTGTCTCAGATATTGCAGTTGGTGAGATTTTTACCATCTTACGTTAGATTTGTAAAGAAAATGGTTTTGAATATCCGTTTTCATGACTCCTAAGGGAATCGTAACTTCCTCAGCTAGGGGTATTTGAAGGTTTGATCCCGTCCTCGCCAGTTCATCAGCGATTTCATTACCTTGAATGTCGCTGTGCCCTGGTACCAGACTAGATTAATTTGTATATTGTCGTTGAAACTTGTCAGCTCTTGCTTGCAATCTCTAACGATTCTAGACATAGTCAGGTTGCTGTTTATAGCCCTGATAGCTGCTTGACTGTCAACAAAGATTGCGCTTTTTTTATAATTTCGTCAGATTTGCTTATTTTAGAATCCAACATGCTTGTCTTATCGCTAGAACTTCAGGTTGAAATACGCTAGATCTTTTGGGCAGTCTAGAGGATTTTTTAATACCCAGTTCTTCGGAGAAGACACCAGCCCAAACACCGAGTTCCACCTTGGAACCATCAGTGTAAACTGTGATGTCAAAATCCTTTGTAGGGCTATTAATTTTCCAATTTTGCCTAGCTGAGATTTCAACCTTAAATTGCTTACCAAAGCTTAAGATTAGTAACGTGTAGTCAGAGGATTCTAGTTTAAATTCTTTAGGTACAAGATTTAGAATTTTACTACCACCGAAAGACTTTGTAGCATGACTGGGAATATATTATCTGGTCCTGGCGATTTAAATGGTTGGAAGCTGTTTATGGCTCATGAAATCTTTTCTTGAGTTATTATAAGGCTCTAATGTTGTTCGGGTTTGCTACCTGAGCGTTTTTTTGATTTACCTATCTTAAATTATAGTGGAGTCAATGAAGCTCAAAAAAGGGCGTTTTCAGAAAGTCCTCAGAAACAGCTCGGATTTTGAAATTTTTTTTTTTCCAAATTTTTTGTTTTTTATATTCTTTAAAGTCTGAAACAAATCATTTGGGGGAAATAATTGCTTATATTCACAATCATAATGAAGGGGGGGGTCTATTGTCCCCCGTTTAGCCAGGAGGGGCGATCTTATAACAAAAAAAAAACCTATTTTTCAAAATTTGTCCCCCAATGCCGTGTTATACCTTCTTGCAAAGCTAAAAAATGCTTCTTTCATTTTGCTTCTTTCATTTTCTTTCTGTTTTCAGGAATAGTTTTTGAAAAAATCATCTTCAAAGTCAAAATATCGAATTTTTCAACTTTTTTTTTTTACTTCGAACTATTTTTTTTCGAAATTTTGTGTAATTAAAGCGGAAAACACAAAGCTGCTTTGCTGTTAGCGTTGAGTGACGTATAAAGTTCAAGCATAGGAATTGCTAACAAGCTATCACAAAGCAGCTTTGTTGCTCAAACTTTAATTTGACATACTGTAAGAACCCCGTAACATAAACGTAACGTCTCAAAAGCTGTAGCAAAAGTAGAAATGTTTTCTACTTTTTCATATGTATTTGCTCACCGACATGTTTTCTTGTTTGTTTGTGTGAAAATTTTATTTAATTTTTACTTCCTTTTCACTTCAGCTGTCGGTTTTGTTTTCAAAAAACAGAAAAAAATGAAATTTTGGAGAAAATATGTTTGACGACCATAAAATAAAATAAGTAAAATGATAGATGTCAGTCAAAGTTCAATCCAAAGTATAGAAGCGTAACGGAGTCAGCGCTAACAGCAAAGCAGCTTTGTGTTTTCCGCTTAAGTACTCAGCCCCGTAGCAACCCAGGGGCTAGGGGGGGCCTTGCCCCCCCCCACGTATTTCTCCATTTTATTGCATATAATATCAATGCTAGAAAATAAAACAAAAACAGTATAATAAATATCGTTTTTAATTTTTATAATAATTGGACTTTGCGATTTTTCTGCGTATTAAACCGCAAAAGAACCGTATCTAGGTTAAGTTCATCGAGCCTTTTATTCTCGAAATGGAGAAAAGATAAATTGTTTAGTCTGTCAGTAGACATATTGATGCGCTGGGGCCGCATGACGTGCGGTAATATTGAAAAAGACGCACGATTCAGCTGTTCCAGATGGAAACGTTTCTATGGCTGCGATAAGATTGTAAACGTTTTCATGCCGTGTCGCACTTTATAAAATTTTCCTAAAATGTCGGTTTTAATTTTTTTATGTTCTTTTCCTTGTCTTGCTCTTAAAATATTTAGCTTTTCCTGGTCGGCTCGAATTTTATTTATATATTCCTTTCCTGTTACGATGGCTATGAGAATATTATCATCTTTAACGAAACGTTTTGACATTTCCGTTATAGCTATGTCGATTGTTTCAAAATACGTTGATTTAAGGTTGACTTCTGGTTCAGATCGATTTCCAAGTGTGGAGTACACACTCGAAGCCAAAGAGGAGGTATACCTAGAGTCGCAACTCAAGGCATTTTACTCTCTTTCGACGAAAAAAATTAAATTTGATAAAATATACTACCTAATGCAAATGTAAAGGTTTTTCAATGCATTTCAAATGGGAGGCCAAACCAATACATTTGCAATGGGTAGTATATTTTATCAACTCACCCCAAAACTTTTCGGACAGTGAATTTTTAAAAAAGAGAACGAGTTGCGACTCTAGGTAAATAGGTTCTCTATGTTCGAAGCGTTGAGCATTTTCGACTGTCGTCGATGTCGTTTTGGGCGGCTTGAAGCAAAATCTCCGTCTTCAGAACGCATTTTTACTTGTGACATATATGTAGAATATATGGCAAGTAGGTATTGAATTCGTAAAAAAAAAATTGAGATGATGATGAGATATGACATTACGAAAAAAGTGGGTCCGGCGATTTCGTCCGTCTGTCTGTCTGTCTGTAAACGCACCTACAGCGTCTTAACCACTGATCCGATTGACTTCAAAATTGAAAATTTAGGGTAGTTTTTACAATTTTTTTTGGCCAAAAACCAAGTTTTAATTTTCTCGAAAACGGCTCCTACGATTTTTTTTAAACTTCCCAGAAAAAAAATATTTTTGTATTCCTCCAAAACGGTACCTTTCATTGGACCGTTTTTTTGTTATAAGATTTTCTCCGAAAGTCCGATGAAAGTCCGATCAACGTATTTTTTTTTTTGTCTGAAAGAACGTATATATTGCCCAAATAATATTTTGTTTTCAAAAAAATTCTCAAAAACTCAAATTTTTTTTTTGCATTTTCAAAAAAAATTAAACTTTTTTTTCAAAATTCGGTATCTCAGAAACGGATCAATATAAAAATCGAAATTTACTTATAAAATGTATTGTTACATATTCTTGAATACTGCATACCCAAATTAATTTTAAGACATTTTCGAAAAATTTTATATTTAAAAAATAATTAAACCGCTCCTATTGGAAAAATCAACAATTTCTTAAGAAATCATATGACATTAATTTTTTTCAGATTGAATCTATTTTTGAAGTAAATATTTAAATTTAAATTTTCATTTATGATTTTCTTTTGTTTTATTTTTTTTTATGAGTTATAATATCGAAAACAGGAGCAAGTTCGTACGACCCAGTCGTGCACATTTTTTTTATGGTTTTTTTGTCTCAAATTCATATTTTTCAGAATTGTTCTGTGATCTTAAATTTTGTATTGTTTGGTAAACCGTTTTTACAAGTGCAATCAAATTGATAAGAGTATTATCGGTCGTTCTGTTTTGAAGTTCTTTTTACCAAACATGCAACTATACAGACACTGCTGGAAAACCAAAAAAGCTTTACTGCATAGTATTATCTTTGTATCATTGACATAATATATATGGACTGCTAGTCACTTGTCATTTCCATACATTTCATGAGAAGAAAAAAGGTACAAGCTACAGCAGCGCCATTGGTTCGAAGCGGCCAAGTTAGTCCCAAAAAATATGTTTGAATTCACAGCGACAGTGTTACCACATGGACTCTATAGATTGAAAATGGACTCGTTGTTTCTTCCTTGGCTCAGGGATTTAATTTAATTTTACGTGGACTCGTTTTTTAAGCATCTTGGACTCGAAAATATTTTTCCCTGCGGTAACACTGCACAGCGACCTCGTTGTTTATGTTTTTGTTTTTGTTCATTTTTGACAGCTGGAATCGTTTTTTTTTTTTGGCCACCCTGAACCAATGGCGCTCTTTACGCTGAACACGCGTGAAGTTGGCAACTAGCAGTCCATATTATAATATGTCAATGCTTTGTATAATACACCTTATAGTATTTTCAGCATCGAGAATTTTAAGTTGGAAACTTTACCCGTCGTTGGCGCTGGCAGTTATTCATGTGAACTATAGTACCAACATAAATAGTTCTGGTTGGTAATACACGCGTCGCTGTCGTCGATTCTCGACGCTGCAATTACTATAAGGGGTATATACAAAGGTATTCTAACATATAAATATAACAATTATTTATTTATTTATTTTCTGCATTGATTGACATTTTGTGTTTATGCCCACAATCCGTTGAATTGGTGACGCTACAATCCTATAAGATCTTAACGATAGATACTTTATTAGTGAATGCAATAATATAGATGGCGCCAATTCCGCGTAGAACCATGCAGTTAATATATGAAATTGGTATACCAAATAACTATGGATTACTTTTGTATTCACTCAATACGA
The DNA here is from genome assembly GCA_943590905.1 of Sphaerophoria taeniata. Taxonomy (NCBI): domain Eukaryota; kingdom Metazoa; phylum Arthropoda; class Insecta; order Diptera; family Syrphidae; genus Sphaerophoria; species Sphaerophoria taeniata. The sequence continues at coordinate 184,889,364 of OX016540.1, read as the reverse complement.
CATAAATGTATGTTATTTTTCGTACTATTTTGAACTTTCTGTATATAAGAATTTTATTGCTTTAGTGTAAATTTCTTTTTATCTCTATTTCCTTTTACTTTTAGAATAAAAAAATTATTATATTTATTAGATATTCAATAGGTATGTGTTTAATAAAACTAATGAATCTTTTGATTGTTTATTGTTATTCGTTAATTTAAACAACTAAGACAAATCGTTATGTTTGAGCAAATTTTTCTTTTTGCGTTCGGGTTCGTTACGATATTGTATCGAAAAAAAACTATAGGTGTTTTGAAAGGTCATCTGGAGTTTAACAACAGATAGTCACTCTTACTCACTTGTATCTTTTAGTTGACATAAATGTTGTGTTTCTAACGCTTCGCATGATTTGATTTCTAAAAAAAGGGTTAAAAATGCGCCTATATTCATTGCAAATGATAAACAATAAAAGTCTGCAATGGGAAACCAAAAAAATCAGTGGAGTTGTTAGCGCAGTGCGTAGTGCATTGGCTTCACAACTAGCAGGTCCTAGGTTCAAATCCCAAAGTGAACTAAAAAAGTATTTCGATTAATATGAAAAATAACTAGGCAGCTTCACTTACAAAGGAGTCTGATGATCGGCTTGGCACCCGTGAAATAGCTATAACTCCAGCCAAACAAAGAAATTAACGGAAAAAGCCATTGGTGGAAGCACCTCTAAGTTGCTACCGTTGTTCAAACAACATAAATGGAATTGACGGACGCAGCCTAACTGCAGTGTTAAATAACACAAAAACAAACAAAAAGGGTTATCGTTAAAAATATATCTGCCCCCCTACGCAAAACAGGGTTGCTACGGCACTGTAAGTACTAACTTCTTTCACTATTAAATGCGATTACAAGTTCTAAGTGAGATCCAGTAAATCCAGTAAACCGCATGCCTTAATGTCTTTTTGTTTTCGAGAAATTAAAAAAACTCAAAAAAAACTCAGAAAATTTGGATGATTTTGTTCTATTTATTCAAAAAAATAATTCTTACAAGTAATTTTGTGAATTTTTTTCTGAGTGTTTTTAGTTTTTTCTTAATTTCTTGAAAACAAGAAGACCTTAAAGCATGCGGTTTCTGGATCGCGCTGAGAACTTGTAACCTCATTTAATTGTGGAAAAAAATAGTACTTACCTACATACAATTTAAAAAAAAATTAGTATGTGCATGTGCCATAAACTCAATTTTTGATTTTTAGCTTTTTTTCATGTACCATGCATGTACCACTGTACATACATTTGTATCTCTAGATTTACAAAAAAACGCGTTTCATTGTAGTAGAAAAATCCAAGTAGAAAAGTTGGCGATTGTTTAACGGCGACTGTAATATCATGTCTTTTGTTTTGAAAATTATTCGGATTCAATTAGAAACTCTTAATATAATTAAAAGGCATCATCATTCATTCATCAATTTCCTCTCAGCTTTCAACTCAATCAATTAGTTTATGGAACATGATCTATTTTCCTACGTTAATGCACAAAAGCACAATGTAGGAAGTAGAACAAATCATTTATAATAATAGAACGCTGAAGAATCTCATTGCTCTTCGTTGATGGTTAAATCGTTTAAGAAACTTCCTGTAAGTTATTAGAAGGAATATGGAAGTAAAAGGAATTTCTCGTCGCGAACAGGATGTTTAACAGTTAGAAGAATATATCGTCTATGATTGATTTAAACTTATAAGACTTTGAAAATTCCAAATCAAATTTAATTAAAATAAGGTATGCAGCTATGTGTGAATTAGCATCGATTTTTTTATTCGTTTGAAAGGTCTTTCGATGACAATATGAGTTGAACAATATTAGCTTCCGTCTGTAAGAAAGACGGATGAGATTTTAGTTGTATTCCGGAACCCTCTCTACAAAGAACCAACCACTGCAGGGCGATAGCGAGGGACTACACCCGATGGGAGACTGCTTTGCTTAAGGTTACGGATCAAACGCCAATACGCCATATAAGTACATAGATAACTATTGAATCAAAGATTTTGTATAAAAAAAGTTTTCACTATGAAATCGAAATTCTATCCCTCTTGAATTCGGTAAGGTAAGAAAACTTGACTTCTTTTTCTTTATTATTTCAATAGGTCTGTCCCTTAAAGCGTAACGGTATTCAAAAACTACGTACCTTATGACAAGAAGAAATCTTTAACACCACCATCACAAGGAATGTCTACAAGACTCTGGTTTGCTTGCTGCAATCCATAAACAGTATCAAATTATCAATTTCAAAAAATGTACCTACAGCGGCATTAGAGATATAAATTTTCATTTTTTTTACGACACACCAAAAAAGATACTCCTGTGCAATCTCCGATCTTGTGCGGTTAATTTGCGTGTGACTGCTAAAAGTCAAACACAGATGTATCCGTGTTGTAAGCCTAACAGGTGCTGGTGCTGGCTGTTTAAGCCATATTCATACAATACTTACACATCGTCCATGCAAACGATTATTTCTACTCTACTGTGTCTGGTTGGTTGGACGCTTGCAGGCTGCAATTGCGCATATGTGGTCTACATCTTAAAAGGCAAGCACTTGCTGTATTCAGAGATCATATGATGAATGCTGGATTTGTATGCTCTCTTTCTTTTTTTGAGTGCGAAGTTAACACACAAAAAATGCGTGTATTTCACATTGCTTCGTGCCGTTTCGTTTCCCTTGTGAAATGCGAGTTTCGGATTTCACGAGACTTGCAAACCACTTTCTTTAGCGACACTTTGTTGGGAGTATTGGTGGTCTTCACATCTTAAACGAACAAACTGAGAGTTGATCTGTTTCATTCTGAAGTACTGGGATCAATGACCCTTTCGCAAATGCTTTTGATTGTTAGTTTCACTTGCTTTTTCCTTTTTTTTTGGCAAAATTGAAGCTGTTTTCCTTTTTGTTTTGAGTGTTTTGAAAAGCTTCTTTTTGTCAATGTTCGATTTAGTTTTACTTTTAGATCTTGCTCAGAGCACTGCAACTTCAATCTAGCATTCAAAAGTGGAAAATCATTGGCTAAAACACCATGTTGAGTTGCATGTTAACACCAAGTTGACATGTTGAATTCACAAAACTTGTGTTAGTTGGGGTGAAATGTATGATCAAAAATTCAGTAGTTTAGCTACTGAGTTTGCATTTTATCAAAAAAGAAGTATGGTTGTGCATGAACATATTCAAATTGTTTCCGTGGCACTGTTACAGCAATAGTGTTTAAAATTGATGTTAAAACTAACCAATAAATTGTTTGAAAGCAGTAAAACTTATAGTTAAGATTTTTATTGCACTTAAACAACAATGCTTCCAATTACAATGTTCAAGTATTTAAATTGTAAAGTGATGCAATTTGTTGCGGATATTGAGTCAACTTTTTTCTTAAGTGGTCAAGGCCTGTAATGAATTATAGGTGTCCACTCTATGCTAAAGGAATTATCCATAGATACAGTCCAATTTGATCTGGTGTCTAAAGTATTGAAAATATTATTATTTTTAAATTTGCTAATATTGAAAGTTGTTTTTTATGCATGTGCAATATTTTATGTCCTGGCCATGACGTGATTCATTTAACCTTCGTTGAACTTAAAACAAAAATTAAGGATCTTATTAGTCATTCCGAGTTTTAGATTTCAGCATGAAATCTTACAGAACAAACTTAAAAGAACATTTCGTCGCAAGTATAATAATAATAAAAGGGTAGCATGACAGCTCTAAAGAACCAAAACTTAAGTGGCTTAGGCACACTCTTTCCTTGAGTGCGTGTAAGGAATTTAAGAACATGGAAATATATGCCGATGCCAAGCAGCTGATACCTAACAGTTTTCCACAAAAAAGATGGTATAGAAACTTTTAGGGCACATATATAATTTGTTTTGTAGTTGGTCCATGCACATAACCATTTCGCCACGGGTAATACTTCGTTAAGTAGTGTCCGTGGCTTAGTGCTTAATTGCGTTGGCCTATAGATGCTGCTCTGACTAAGCCAGAGGAGCCTTCGCTCTGACGAAACGTCTGTTTTGCAGCAGTCGGCTTGACCCCAGAGTGAAGTTTATTTGCTACATGGCCCTCACACGGCCAATGATCGTTTATGGTTGTCCAGTGTGGTTCAACAATGCCCCTTCCCAAATGGAGAAGTTTCGGGTGTTCGAGAGGCAGTGTCTTCGGCGCTGTCTCGGTTGGTATCGGACACCGGAATCTTCTTATCTGCATTATTATTCAAAGGAGGTTCTATTCAACGGGGCTCGAATCAATAGAATTGACAATTTCGTGATAAAACTAGTTCGGGGAAATATTGCAAGGGCTATGACTTCGACCAACAACAGCTCTTGAAGAGCCAAGGCCTTATTGGCTTACACTCATCAACAATTCTGAGTGCGTGTGAGGAATTGAGGGAACCTACAATTTAACGCCGATTCTGAACGGCAAAGTTGAGAAGCACTTTTTTCATGGCAGATGATATTCTTGGAAGTGTTGTCAGGTCTTCGCAAGAGGCAGAACCCATGAAAGGTGAAATATAAACTTTATGGGCACGAGCAGGATTCGAACCTATGCGTTCTGCGTAGCAGCAAACGCACATAGATACCACATCGCCACGGGCAGCTGCTGCTATTTGCGATACTGAATCGTTTAACAATCGAGCAACGGTTGTCTTTTAGCGATGAGGCACCCCACAAACTCACAAATGATTGATGAGTTGCCATTGCATCCAAAAAAGTGACTGTTTGGTCGAAAGTTGACATTGGTCTAGAGGACGGTTACGGTCACGATATGGTGTGCAGCGATTTTGGCCGGCAAATGAAGATCATGGCTTGGACGATATGTGGGCCCAAAAAGCCGCAAAACACAATCAATTATTACTTTATTGACTGAGAAGTTTCATATTTTACCGACGTCAATTGGCCACCAAGATCCGATTGCTGATCTAACAACGTTACGCCTAATTTCTTCACAAAGTTCTTAATTCCCTTAAAACTCGATCTAATGAATTTTGGTTTAGCTTTAGAACTTAGTTTTCAGAATATTTGGAACTCGGACATTTCTTAATTTCGAAACATTTCTCTAGAACTCGATCATTGCGGCGAGATTGGAGTTGTTGGAAACCGCCTGTAGAAAAGTGATTTTTCAATGTCCATAAATAGGAAGTCATCAAAAAGTCTTAGTCTTTATCATTTATACCTTTTATGCTCTTTAAAGGCTCAAGACCCTCAAATTCGAAGGTCTAATTTTATCGGAGTTCTAACAATAACAAAGTTCTAAGTCGGAGTTCTACATAGCCTGGATGATTCTCTAATGTTATCAATGGATTCACAGTAGGTAGTTTTTCCATGATTCTTTTTTGGCTTAAGAGATGACTTTTTTGTATTTCTTTAGACACTCTTTGTAAGGTAGCCATTGTTTGCTAGCATATCAAGCATTGAAAGAGGTTCTCGCAATCTGTCGAAGGGCTATATTCATTTTTTAGATTTTTGCCTGTGGCGCTTCGCAATAGAACTTGTGTACGCGAATAGTCTCCGAATTTTAGACGCATTAAAAACCAGCATCGCATGCTGCGAAAACTCTATATGCGGCTATTTGCATTACGTTGTTTTTCACACTTAATGGCAAAGTCCAAAGCTTATAATGAAATAAAATTTTCATTGACAAAGTTTATCGTTGTTCGTGCTTTATTAAGCTCTTCTTTCGAAACAGACCTTATTAATTCGAAAAAAAGTAGTGAACAAATAATAAAAATCTACTTTCAATATATGTAAATCAAGCTATAAAAATTCGAGTATCCCATTACACAAAATTATTATATCTTTTTTAATTGAAATACTGCACTTCATTTCCACACACTTTCGTAGATACTCTTATTACAGTATTTCCGTTAAAATTTTATTTATCATTTCCATTTTGTCAAATTAATTAGCTTCAGACAGGTTCAATATAACTAAGCAGGTTCCTTTTTACCAACATAAGTCTTTTGCACATTTTACATGAGTTATATCGTTTTTAATGCAAAACAGCCGCACAACTCTTGCTTATGTGATGTGTGATATATTTCAACTTAATCAGATTATTGTTAGCAACAACAAACCGTCCGTGATTTTTTTTTCCTCCAATGGGTTATTGTGGGTGCACGTACATACCTACGTTTGAATGTACATCATCAGCACCTTGCCTTCTGATCAGTGGTAAGTTCAACCAAAAACGTGTCTACTTGTTAAGTCTGAGAAACTCTTATATTGGTTACTTGTTTATGGATGCGTTTAACTTCCACCTGATGTATAAGTAGCTTAAGACGTGCACTTGCTTATGTAATGCTATCGCTCTGCGTCTGCCGTTAGATTGAAGACGCCAACTGACTTTTAAAGTAGTGAAAGGAAACTTATTCATACAATTTACTCACGATAGCTTTTTTATTGGCACATACATGTTTTCGAATCAAGTAGGTAAGTTATATGTAGAGTGGCATCTATCGTTTATTTTTTAGGAAACAAAAAATGACCAATTACGTAACTTAAATTCTTGAAAATGAAGACGACCATTGTTCATGATATTGTTCTTTTGAAATGTCAATTTTCCAATACTACGGTTTTATTTTGAAAAGTTTAAAAAACAACTTGATATCCAGACTCGACTTGCAGATGCAAAGTTTTTGAACTGCATTGTATCTTTTTATGTTATCCTGTTAAAAGCGTTTCTTTTACTGCACATTTGAAGCTCAAGTTCAAAGCACCAAAAGACCATTCAAAATCCTTTCACCAAATCAAGGCTAATACGAAATTGTTCCCTGCACATGACCTTTCGAAAAAGGAGGAGTACCATGTACCAAAGCAACTTGTTCAACTTTCAATAAACGCCCTACGGCGAAGCTCACTCCATCACATCGGCACTGTTCGATATGTAATTTTTACACAAAAATGATGCACTTATTTATAGCCTTGACACAAATTCCACTTTTACTAGCCACAAGTATTTGTTGTTGATGCTGAGTGCTGCAGACAAAGTCTTTAGTGGGTTATACATTATGTAGATACCTGATGCACAATGTGCACCTCTTTCGAATAGAACCGGCTGTAAAGACACCAGTGGTTCGCCTTCTTCCTTTTTTGTTTGCATTGTCTCACATGAGGAAGTCATTGAATTTCGTTACTTTTGCAACAGGTTTCTTTATTTTTTTTTCTTTTGGTTTGAGTGCATGGAGAAAGTAAAAATAAATTGTTTATTTTGCTGCACGAAAAAAAGTGAATGTATATTTGAGGCTCGTCTTTTTGAAATTGGCATAATTAAGTTTATGAAGGCTTACGAAAATGGGATTGTAAAAGAAAGGAAAAAAAAGAATTCTATAATATTTTTAAATAACAGTTAAGAGGACACTAAGCTACAACCTATCACTAAAGACCCTTGACGTACAGTTCAAGTTGCTTTGAATTTCGACCTTTTTAAATTACTTAAAAGCCCACAAACAAAAGAGCTGCTGACAAAACCTTTTTTAAACGAAATTCAAAATTAATATTATTTACAAAACAAGATTTGAATCTTTCAGGAACAGTTTTCCTACATTATGTGCCACATTTAAGGATTCATTATGCAAGTTCATGACAGATCAACCACAACCTATAAATTTCTGTCTCATGTCCCCTTAGTGGGCGCCCAAAACACAAACGAATTTAAAACACTAAATTTCAATCAATGGTATGGCACAGTCGCACAGTATTCAACACCCAAAGCGCGGATGTAAAGTAGCAATAAGTATTCAGCTAATGCGTTTGATAAAGGCGGTCAAGTGTCTGCAAAGTTGCAAAACCAACAACGGGGCGTACAATGCATAAGCATACAATAAAATAAACTTTTTTGCCAACCCAAAATAAATAACTATCATTTCTATGACTACATCTCCCACTATGCAGCTGTGGCTTGCTGAGCTGTAATGTTAAAAATATTCAATAAGCTACCAGCGCTACACTTTCTATTGTTAATTAATGACAGCAATGAAAAATAATGTTGATTATGCAGTAATTTCGTTTGAAGCAGGAACAAATAAAATACCAAAATACGATTTTTGAGATTTGAATGATAAAATTATGTTATGCAACATTTGAAGCTTACTAAAGTAGTCACGTATTTTTATTTATTAAGAAAAGCAAGTTAACAAAATAGTTATGAAATTGATTAATAACTTTTAGGCATTGGGATTACTAAGTCATAGACTATGCTAAAAGGAAACAGACATAATTATAAAAAAACGCCTATTCTACTCTTATTCCACAGGTTAACTTACCCATAGAATAAGAGTAAATACATAGGTTAATATATCTCAGTAATAAAAATAATTTCTTCCTGGAATAGAAAAGTGACGTTTACACAAAATTCCCTTTGGGAATTTTGTTGTTGTTGATACTTGACAACCTTGTTGCTGTCCTTGTAACATATATGGAAATCGATTGTGGCACCATCTAATGAACTGATAGAGAAGCAGTTTTTTAATTTTTTTATTCCTTCGCTAAACCACCCTTCACTGTGGAATTAGTTAGTAAGCGTCAGTTAAGAGAAATTTTATTTTATTGTTTGCATTTACCATTTATTCCATAGAATAAGGCAATATGAGTTAATCCTTCCCTATTCTGTGTTTATTAATTTTATAGTTAGAAAAAAGCAGTTGGTACTTGGTACTTCTGGTGAGTCAATGCTCTACATTTGTGCTTATCCTTAGGAGTTTAGAATACCTATCTGTTTCAAGTACTGTTGTACAAGTTTTCCTTGTAATCAGGACAGTGATTTATTTGCTTGAACTAGGTACAATTAAATTATTGTGCTCTGTTCAAACATTTGCTTGAATGCTTCTTAAACCAAACTGCAAGCCAATCTCAAATGACCCATTATTATTATAACGCCTCAAACATGAATTAATTTAATTGCAGCGCTATTAACAGTCGCCAAGCTTTTATTCACGCACCTACATTATTTTATGCGCCTTTAAGCAAAAAACAACTGCAATTTAGCTTTATGAACATAAAATGTATGCAAATACATAATTTTCATTGGCTGTTAAATTTAAAAAGTATACTTCAAAAATAAATTGCAGCGTGTGCTTAAATTGTGGATCTCAGTGCCCGATGTTTTCATTTGGCTTGCAATTTTAAATGCACCAACTTTTTAATGCGTTTGGTTTTATTTGCGCACGAGATAGTTGTTAGGCATAAGGCTGTGTGCGACTGGTACGTTGTGGGTTAACAAGCGTGCTTGATTCATGACTTTTCACAACTTCAGTACCAACTTAAGGTTTTGGAACGCCATTCATGCTATAAAAGTGCGTACAGGGTAACATATTAAAGCTCGATTATTTTCAATGAAAGTGACCATCAATAATGGTAGATAATATGCTCATGAGTCGTGACACAAGCTTAAGATATAAACATTGTTTTCTCAGATGTGTAGGTATGCTATAAAAAAAACGGCAAACAATTTTTTTGTGGTACACTTTACCCGGCCCCGGCCTTAAAAAGCCGACGGGGCATACATAAACTACATTGAATTTTCTGTATGAAAACAATAAATTAAAAATAAAAGTAAGGTTATTAAAACAAATGTCAAATCTCAGTGGTGTCCGGTAGCACTTCGTACAAATGGAGTCGTCACGTCAAGTTTTGCGAAAGAAGATCTAAAAGGGTGCCCTTTCTCTCTCTGAGCTCCTTTGTAAGACAACAAAAATTTTGATTTTGACGTTTCCTTTGTTTTTTTTTTGTTTTTTTTTACTCTGTCCATTCCACCTTACAGCCAATTATCGAGAAGCTCAGAGAGAGAAAGGGCACCTTTTTAGATCTTCTTTCTCAAAATTTGATGTGACACGTTTTAGACTAGCTTCCGAGCTATATTATAATTATTTCTATGGGTGTGTTCGCAAAGAAATGTCATTAAGAATCAAGGTGGGTTCACATTACACAAATCTGCCAACACGACATATAAACATATTGTTGAATGTGAACCCCATTATTAAGAATCAACGCACTCAAATTTCAAGAGCAACTAGTTCACCTAATTACAAGACGGCAAATTGTACGCAATTCCAATACAATTTACGGGAAACGAGGATGCGCTCAAGCAACGCAGTTATCTCGACCGTCCTGCACCATATATTTCGCAACAGTCCAGAAGTTCTTTAGTCTTTTGTGAGAGGATTAAACAACATACCTTTGCTTCCAACGCAGTTCTTATGTCTGATCTATTGCAACTCCCGCCAGCGTTTAAATAGTCGAGATGTTCCTGATCTGATCTTAAATCGGAGACAGCAGCGGAGTACACCGTTTTCACCAACAAATACCATTTGTGTAGTCAAAGCAATGCTTTGAATACGTATTGATCAAAAATTGTCCGTATAAGCGTACGTATGCTGTTGATAAACAATAGAATTATGAACACTCGGATCACACACCACTCAGGGCACTCCACAAAGGGGGCTTCTTTCTCCCTTGTTTGGATCTTTGTTGTCAGCCAATTTATCACAAATTTTAGAAAAGAAGGCATCAAAATTGTAGCATATACTGCTGTGTTGGTTTTTTATTGGGTCAGTTTCTCACCACCATCAAAAACATTAGTCCTAACTACTGACATACTAAAAGATCAAAGGCGGTCTTAAACTGCAGAAAAAAACCGAATAGCTGGGTTCCTGGACAAAGTAATATAGAAGAGAATGAAACAATAGATGAACTAGGGCGGAGTCGAATAAGAGTGGTAGCAGCTAATCTGTTACAGGGCTTTACGTCCCGAAGAGTGTGGTCAAAGTAAAAATAGACCTGAAAAACAAAAGAGCAAATCAATAACTCGTGGAAGTGCAGGAACGTCTGTATTCTCTCGAGAAGTTTATGGCCTTAAAGTATTGAATAGCAATCTCGGTTTATCTTATCGCCGCTGAGTAAAAATAACATCAAAATTTTGATAGGTGTACAAACACATAATTGCGCCATTGACATAATGCCCAATGAAATGGGTGTATTTGCACCCGTTCGAGGAAACAGAAACAGACTTTCCAATCTTCCAATCTAATCGACTCCATTTTTTCGGAAACAGATTTGTCGAAGAACTGGACGATCAATAAGCACAGATCCCTATGGTAAACATGATGAAATTCATTGATAGCACAGACTGATTCGTTAATGAACGAGTGCTGTGCACATTCCTCCTTACCTAACCTAACCCATGCTGTTAATGGGATTCTTGATTATCTCCTAGATATCCAAAACGGTTTTTTGCTCTTATTTCGGAAATAACAAATCGCGATTAGTCCAATCGCCTTTTTTATCATTTACACGACCATTCAATTTTTCGACTGTTTGGAGTTGTAATGATTCCTTGTACCTATTTTGCGAAGATGGTCTTGCTGTAACACCGAGCGGTTTGAAGAACCGTCTACTTCTTTTAAAGATTAAACGTTGAGAGCGCCATAGGCAAGCATCTTATCAGAGCCCCTGTATTAAAAATATTTCGTATTATAAATAGTTTGACCAAAATCAATGTGCCGCGCCTAAGGAAAACGCGTTGTCCGAAAGATGTTACGAGTTCGGTTTAAAATATTTTAATTAATAATGTGCCGAACTGTATAATTTTTAACCAAGTTAACTCGAGTTTTATTTTTATGCAAACAGACTTGCAACTCTGTTCGCCAAATCGGATTGCCCCGAAGATCAATCTAGGATATACTTTAGTAGCAGAAAACGAAAACTCAAAATTCAACAACACTTTCAAAAATAGAAGGAAGCTTAAGTCGATTGTCGAGTTGGCAAACCGAATAGCAAACCGAGTTGACTTTGTACTGTAAAGTGGCTATTGCTGGTCGAATTCATAAGTTTGCAACTTTAACAACCACGTATGAACTCGCATTATTTGCCACTTGTACAAATCACTGCGCCCACGCGCCCTTTGTTGCCTCGCGCCCCTAGGCACATGCCTAGTTTGCCTTGAGGATAATACGGCACTGGCTAGAGGATTGATATTATTCAAGATCAAGATGCTGAACGTTTCTCTTTATAATTTTATAATGCGGAACAAGATTCCAGCTTATTTCTTTGATTTCTATTCTGCAGCTGCTCTCTAGGGCTTCTTCAGGACGCCATTTGGATTGGTGCGAAAAAGAACTGTTAATTGAAATGATAAGTGTGTTTTTTATTATTATTTAACAGTTTAACACACATTTTCCTGTATATACTAGGCTGGTACTAGTAATTAACTTTTTGATCGCTACTCAGCGGAAAAACAAATTAGAAATCGTTCATTTATCTAAAAAAATAAACCAAAATGCATGCAGGTCGATGATTAAACTTTTGTAAATGCGTCTGTCCGTCCGCTCAATCCTGTTATTGTTTTTGCAACTACAGTTGCCACATATTTAAACTACATTTTTTTCCATTCACATGCAAATTGTGCAACGCATTTGCGTGTAACTTTGTTGCTCAAGACAAATCTTACAATTACAAGAACGACCAGTGATACTTAAAGTTCACTAAGAATTGAACTGATTTGTCATTCGTAACCATAAGCGTCGTACCACTCCCTTCAAGCTCGCACTCAGCAAGTCGTTCGGTGGCAAAAAACGCAAAAAAAAAAATCCATGCATATCTGCAATTCTGCTTGTAATACCTACAGTTCTCTATTATTTGCAACATAATCGAATAACAGCAGCTGCAATGTTGGTTTCTAAAGGTTCAAATGTATCACAAATTGCGGTGCCACCTATAGCGCGTTGTTGCTGAATAACATAAATAATTATCAAGATACCCCTCGCCCTCGTTATCACAGAAACTAATCACAGGTCAATAAATAAACTATAGCTGGACAGTTGTAGGACAAGAAAACTTCAATAATTGTTATCATGCGAAGGTGATCAAAATGGAAAATTGGGGGCGGCCGGCTATGTAGAGCCAGCGAAAGAATTTGGCCAGAATAACGAGTGTCTTTAAATCAAATCCTTTTAGCAGGGGAGCCCTCCAAAAAAGGAACAACTTGAGTGAAACAACAAAGTCAGCAACCTTCAAATTACGCAAAAGTCGTGTCTAACAGAACACACACAAAAGTATTGGCAACATTCCTTTAATGGTAAATGCCAAAATTTTGGTGGACTTAACACTTTTGTCTTTTCGTTATTTTTCTTGTCATTTTTTCTGCAAATTATTTGTAATGGTTTCAAGATCGGTAGTAAGTGACGGGTGTCCAAAGTGATTAAGCTGAAAAATTTGTTATTTTCAGTCTTTGTCTGATCTAGATCCTTTTGATGACCATTATGGTCAGTGAGCCTTGAACGAATTAAACAAGTCTTTGGTAACCACCGACCACGTAATAATATTTATTCATTTTGGAGCATTCAATGTCACATTAAAACCGAATTTGGATTGGTCGCACCTAGTTGAGTTTTTAAATTCGTGGTAAAGAAGGAGCGTAAGTTCTTTTTTGTGGCCAAAAAAATGGCATTTGTTTTGGAATTCCTGCAGAAGTTATTTTGTTTTTGTTTAAAATAAAACAAATCAGAGTTTCAATTCTATCTTTGAGCTTGTTTTAATGAATGAAAATTGTTGGTGGTAACTTGGCATAACAAGAAAAACACTCAGATATTTTTTAATTAAGTGTAGATTACATTCCTTTGTGAATTGTCTGTTTTTGGATAGTCGAAAGTGTATCGATCTGTTTAAGGATTTAATTACGTTTAAGATTTTGATTAACAACAATGACATGGACCACTCGCCTAAATGTTAAACGAAAACACTGGAGAACAGATTTAACTTAAAAAAATTTCATTCGAAGAAAAGGCCGAAGATGATGAAGATGATGAACGAAACCCCAAAATGTTGATTTTGACAGCTGGACTTTGAGCCGTTTTACAACCCGTAAAGTTCGCTTCTTCAATATGAAGAACACTCCTCTCGAAACCAGCCTTAGGCACATTCATCAGATTTTGTCACTGTCCATGCCTCTGATGAGGGTCTTGTTTAGTCATACCTTAGTGGATCGAGAGAGTGCTCTACCACCCAATTGCTTTCTTAACAAAAAAAAAAAACAGCAATTAGCAAGAGTTATTCATCGTTTGATCTCAACGCTAGTGTTATTGCCCGTATTAAAAGTGGAACCTTGGTAGATAAATTCCTCTACTTCCTCGATTTTATATGCGTCTATTGTTACGTTCTGTCCAAGCCGTCGGTGTTATGCATATACTTCATTTTGCCCTCATTTACCGCTTAACCGTTTTTTAGCCGCTTCTATCTCAATTTTCAATGCTGATATTCCATTCATCAGACATGCACTCTGTCGATCACATCTTTCAGATGAGCTTTTGCGTGCTCCTATCCAGAACGCTGCCGCCTGCTGCTTTAAACAGCTTCGGCTGCAAGACCATCTGATTCAGCGGCTTTGTTGGACTTCAGCCTCACGGCTGCAGTTTTGTCATTTTCACTTCGTCTAGATTGGGCTCACGAAACTGTTGGCTTGCATGGTGTTCAATGAATGGCTCCTGCCTGGACAGCAGGATTCTGTTCGTCGTTGTCGTAACGTATATAGTCTACAGAACTGGTCTTTCCAAATCCTCACCATTCGACTGCAAACTACTATGACGTTTACTTGCTAATCTCTGCTGGCATCGGTTCTTGCTCGATGACCTTGAGCCAGCTGTTTTACCTTCCGGTAAAACCTCCGAGCTTCATTCCTGCTATTGGCTCTCTCAACATCTTCGTTCTGTGGCTTTTCGTGTTCCCTCTTTTTCATCTGAGTAGCCGGTGTTCCTCTTTACGTTTTTGCTTGTAGAGCACACGAGCAGCTCTTATCCCTTGATGCAGTTCGCTTTGTATGCCTTTGGCTTTTCTGAATGCGCCTGCCGATGTTCTTCGTCAAACCAGGGGTTTCGTTTGTGACTGTTTGAAACCAATCACACAAGAGACAGCATTTCTAATTGCTATCTGGCAGTGTTGCCACTGGTTCTCTAAACTTGATGATGCCGGCATTCTTAAGAGGTTACTTGACACTCAATTATCAATCGATTGTCCGACGTCGAATTTTCGGGATATCTACAGCACTGCCTTGGCTACTACAATGGGGTAGTGGTCGTCCGAGTCGATTTTAGCTTTTCGGAGAGTTCAACATCTAAAATGCTGGACAAGTGCCTTCTGTCAATCGCAATGTGATAAAACAAATCAGTTTTGATACTGAATTGTCCTAGAAAAAGAAAATACCTGTGAAATAGTTAAAAAATATGAACCGAGAAATGCATCAGCTGCAGAATATCAACGAATCCGTCCGGTACGCTGTAAGAACGGGAAGGGAAATTCGACCACTAGTGAAAAAGCCATTTTGGGAAGCACACCGAACAAAAAAACGAGTCTTTCCTTTAGTAGTAGTAAGCACATATTTATGTTAAGGTATTGCACGCTACCGTATTGCTATAATGATTATCGTTACTTTTCCCCTTAAGACATTTTTGTACACATATTGAGTCAAACCTAATTGAACGCTTTTATATTCAAACAACCGATAGTCATCTACACATGTATTAGTTATTGTTACTCTTCCCGTAAGACATTGTTATACACATGTTGAGTCAAACCCAAACCGAATACCTTTATATTTAAAACAACCGATAGCCATCTACACATGCGTCAGTTTCTTTTATTCCGCTTTGTATCTCTTGCCATTTTGTATGTATTAGTGTGTAACTAGTTTTAAGAACGAAAATAAGAAAGAAAGAGATTTATTCTATACGCATCATCCGAACGAAGTGGACGTGTTGTGAAAACGGCTTAATAAAAATCTTTAAATAAAATAAACGTGTTTGGTTATTTTCTTTATTGTTCCAAATAACATTTAAATTCCCTGCTACAAATATCAGAAGTGGGATCCAAGATCCAATAAAAAAAAAAAAAAACGAAACACAAAAAACAGATTGTTAAATTTTTTTTTTCTCTATCTCTGCCTCTGCTGTGAAAGTTCTAGAATTCATTCTCGCCTAATAACGCGTCGCACATTTTCTTGTCAAGTAACGCGTCGTATATTTTTTTTTCTCTCTTTCCCCTTGCTGTGAAATTTTTTTTCGGTGGTTGTTTTCTGTTTGCACACTTTTCGCTTTTCGGTAAAATGGAAGATATAATCCATGCATCAGACTACACAGCCGTCCAGCTGCGCGAATGGCTACAACGGTTAGGAAAACAGAGCAGTGGAAAGAAGGCGACGTTGGCTGTTCGTCTCAGCGAAATCCCATTGCAACAACGTGGAGAAGTGCCGAAGAAAAATGCTCCCGAGAAGGAATCACATGATGACGACGACGACGACGACGGCGACGAGGAGGAACGTGTTCCTAATGAAAACGAAACACATGAAGAAACTGAGCATACGTTAACGGATCGTCAAATACAGATTGACCACGAGTTACTACAACGAGAGGTGGCTATTTTGAAAAGAGAAAGAGATGTAACAAGAAGGGAAAACGAGCTGTTGAGAAAGATGATGAGCTTGACAACGGGAGTGGCAACGGAGATGACTACAGCTAAAGTGGAAACGGGAGAGACAACGGATGGTGCTATAGAACTGACAACAGGAGCGACAACAGCAACAGCAACAGGATCGACAGCAGCGATGGAAACGGGACCGATGACAGGAGTAACAACAGAAACAACGACAGAAATGACAACAAGCAACATTCAACCGTACACTGCATACAAAGACCTCGTCCCAGACTACAACGGTGGTGCTAATATTGACGTTTGGTTGACACAGTTAAAAAATGTGCAACAAATGTACAATGTAGGCGAAGACATGCTGCGCACACTTTTCGTGTCGAAATTAAAAGGGAAAGCGGAGGAGTGGTTGCACGCACAGCCGAATTTCTTGTGCGAGAGTGTCGAAACCCTTTCCCAGTCGTTGAGGGAAATTTTCGGGGTGAAAGAAAATAGAATGGCGACAAGAAAAAGGTTTGAAGCAAGAAAATGGGCGCTGTCTGAGACGTTTGGAGAGTACTATAGCGACAAGTTGAGACTGGCTGCGGGTCTGGAGATGGAAGAAGAAGAGCTGGTAGAGTACATTATTGATGGTTTCACCGATGAAGACATGAGGCTATACGCATACGTCGGCGCATTTACTACCAAAGCGGCCTTGTACAAAGCCTACAATAAAGTACTACAACGACCGAAACGGAACGAGACGGGATCGGCAACTGAAGCGACAACAGGATCGGCAAGAAGGACGTCGAGGGTAACAACAGGATCGAGTAAGACAACGATGAGATGCTATAACTGCAATTCGATTGGACACTTGGCAAACGAGTGTAAGAAACCGAAGCGAGAGTATGGAGCGTGTTATGCTTGCGGAAAGATGGGGCACATAGTAGCAACCTGCCCAGAACGGAAATCACTTGTCCATCAGCTCACAGACAAGACCGAAGATGATGATTATGTAAGAAAGTTATGTTTTGTTTTTTCAAAAAATAGTGAAAAATTTTCTCTAGATTGCCTCATAGATTCCGGTAGTCCTGTCAGCCTTATTAAAAAGTCAATGACACCACAACATATTAAACTGATCGAACTTAACAGTGAAAAAAAACAAAATTATTTTGGGATAAATAAAAGTAAACTGAAAATTTATGGAATGTTGTCTGGTGTAGTTATTTATAAAGATATTGAGATAAATGTAGATTTGCTAGTGGTAGATGACGGCACGACTGGATATGAGGTAATCTTGGGACGAGATTTTTTAAATAATGGAAGGTTCAAATTTTTTTCTGAATTAGAAAATTGCAAAAATGAAAGTATGTTAATTGACAACAGATCGAATTTTGAAAGAGAATTAATGTCTATTAATATTGAAGAAACTGATAGCGAAAATTTAAATTTAGAAGTGGATGAGCTAAATGATTGTCGGTATAAAAAACAATTAAACGAGTTATATTTGAATAGTTATATGTATGCCGAACGCCCCGCCGAACCTTTGGTAAAAACTAAAATGAAATTATCATTAAATGATGTGAAACCTTTTCATTGTCGTCCAAGAAGGTTATCTTATGCTGAGAAAGGAGAACTCAGTTCGTTGCTAGATGAATATTTAGACAAAGGCTATATTAGGGAAAGCGAGTCCGAGTACGTTTCACCTATAGTCTTAGTAAAGAAGAAAACTGGAGAGCTCAGAATGTGTGTAGATTTTAGAACTTTAAATAAGGTAACGTCAAAAGATAGCTACCCCATACCGATAATTGACGATTTGTTAGACAGAATGGCGGGTAAAACTATTTTTTCAAAGTTGGATTTGAAGAATGGGTTCTTCCACGTATATATGCACGAAGATTCGGTTAAGTTTACTTCGTTTATTACACCGTTAGGCCAATACGAATTTTTAAGAATGCCTTTTGGACTCAAAAACGCGCCATCAACGTTTCAAAGACATATAAACAAAATATTTGCAGACATGATAAGAAACGATAAGGTGATAGTCTATTTGGATGATTTAATGATAGCTACGAATTCCTATGACGAACATTTTTTGATTCTTGAGGAAGTTTTTAAGAGAATGGTAGAAAATAAACTGGAGCTTAGAATAGACAAATGTAAGTTTCTTCAAAGTAAAATTAAATATTTGGGTTTTACAATTACTGGTGAAGGTATTCAGGCTGATGATAGGGGTATCGAAGCGATACAAAACTTTCCGGTTCCACAAAGTGCTCACACAGTACAGAGTTTCTTGGGCTTATGCTCATACTTCCGTAGGTTCGTTAAGGATTTCTCGACTATTGCAAAACCTTTATACGATTTGATTAGAAAAGATAGAAAATTTAATTTCGGTCCAGAGCAATTGGAAGCTTTTGAGCTACTAAAAACTAAATTGATAGAAATGCCAGTACTGGCAATTTATAACCCAAAAGACGAGACAGAGTTGCATTGCGACGCCAGTTCCCTAGGGTTTGGAGCAATTCTATTACAGAGAAAAGAAGACAAAAAGTTGCATCCAGTCTTCTATTATTCCAAAAGAACGACAGACGCTGAATCAAAATTTCATAGCTTCGAGTTGGAGACGCTCGCAATTATAAATGCCCTGAGTAGGTTTAGAATTTATCTTCAAGGCAGAAAGTTTAAAATAGTTACAGATTGCAATTCTCTAACCCTTACTTTAAACAAGAAAGAACTCAACCCAAGAATTGCTCGTTGGGCATTGGAATTACAAAATTACGATTATACGTTGGAGCACAGGGCGGGCACTCGCATGCAACATGTTGATGCATTAAGTAGGACGACGAATATTTTAACGTTGGAAACTAATACTTTTGAAGAAAATTTAATTATATGTCAAGGAAAAGATGAAAAAATAGTTAAGTTGAAAAGAATGTTAGAGAATGCAGAACATGGTTTATATGAAATGAGAAACGGAGTGATATATAAAAAGAAAAATGATGGTAATGTAGTATTTCTAGTGCCAGAACAAATGGAAGATCACGTGATGTATAGATATCATGATGAAGTCGGTCATGTAGGAACAGACAAAGTAATCGAGTTAATATCAAAAAGTTATTGGTTCCCTAAAATGAGAGAAAAGATAGGTACGCATATACAAAACTGTCTTAAGTGTATTTCTTTTTCCGCTAAACAAGGTCGAGAAGAAGGCTTTCTCCATATTATACCGAAAGGAAAAGTTCCGTTCGAAGTAATACACATAGATCACTATGGACCGGTGGATAATTCAAGACAGGTAAAGAAATATATACTGGTAGTAATAGATGCTTTTACAAAGTTCGTGAGACTGTACCCTACTAAGACAACAAACACTAAAGAAGTAATGCAAGCGTTGGTTGATTACTTTAGGGCATATAGTAAGCCAAAATGCGTAGTGTCAGACAGAGGAAGTTGCTTCACAGCAAATGAATTTAAAGAGTTTCTATCTGAAAGGGATATTCAGCATGTAAAAATTGCAACAGGATCGCCTCAAGCAAACGGACAGGCAGAGAGAGTCAATAGGAGTTTAGGGCCAATGATAGCAAAACTTGTCAAACCAGAAGAGGGTATACACTGGGATCACATATTGGAAAAGGTAGAGTATTCACTAAATAATACAGTAAATCGAACGATAAAAGAACATCCGAGCGTGATGTTGTTTGGGGTAAGTCAGAAAGGTAAGCCAATAGACAGAATCGTTGAAAGTTTAAGCGAAGTTGAAAACGGGATAGGAAAACGGGATTTATCCGAGATAAGACAGAAAGCGGTGATAACAAGAAAAGTCTCAGACTTACAACAAAAATTACGTGGACAAGAAAAGGTGTAATCCTACATCCTACGAAACAGGAGACTATGTAATGATAAAAAATTTTGACTCACATCCCGGCGCATCTAAGAAGTTGATCCCGAAATTTAGAGGACCGTATCGGGTTGCTAAAGTCCTACGAAATGACAGATATCTGCTCGAAGATGTAGACAATTTTCAACAGTCACGATTACCATATCAAGGGGTGTGGGCGGTCGGCAATATGAAACCTTGGTTAGGTGAAAAATGTAAAACAAAGTAGAGATCAGGTGATCTCAAAGGTCAGGATGGCCGAATAGTAGTAGTAAGCACATATTTATGTTAAGGTATTGCACGCTACCGTATTGCTATAATGATTATCGTTACTTTTCCCCTTAAGACATTATTGTACACATATTGAGTCAAACCTAATTGAACGCTTTTATATTCAAACAACCGATAGTCATCTACACATGTATTAGTTATTGTTACTCTTCCCGTAAGACATTGTTATACACATGTTGAGTCAAACCCAAACCGAATACCTTTATATTTAAAACAACCGATAGCCATCTACACATGCGTCAGTTTCTTTTATTCCGCTTTGTATCTCTTGCCATTTTGTATGTATTAGTGTGTAACTAGTTTTAAGAACGAAAATAAGAAAGAAAGAGATTTATTCTATACGCATCATCCGAACGAAGTGGACGTGTTGTGAAAACGGCTTAATAAAAATCTTTAAATAAAATAAACGTGTTTGGTTATTTTCTTTATTGTTCCAAATAACATTTAAATTCCCTGCTACACTTTTAAGATAACAAGTATGGCAAAAGTTAAAAAGCCGTATTAGTTTATGATGATCAAAGTATATTGTGGCAGAAGAAGTACAAGAGTTTATGAGTCAGGAAGAGCAGCCAATAAGAATATGGAAGAAGAATAACGCGGGTGACTCAACTGCTCAAATACAATCTTTTAATTTCGCATCCTGTGTGGAAGGGTAATTCCGGAAACGATATGGCCATCTCATGAGCTACCGCGAAGCCGATATAATGACAGAAATTAAGCTTGGCAGACTCTGCTCGTGGGCTTGACCGGAGTTCAAAATTCTTTGCGGTGCAATTCAAGGTATGCGAAAGCGTAGACTTGAAGGACGACGTAACTCCTTTGGAACAAAATTAGATGACGTCGGCAAATGTTTGGGAAAGTCTTAAGAACTTATTGGTAGGAGGCCCGGATCTTTTTCTCGGTTATTATCGAGTTGTACTCAAACACTTTGTCAACGATGACAATGATGAAGAAAACTTTTCCTAATTGAAAACTAATTAAGTAAAAAAAAATAGAGGGGCGCGACAGCTCACTAATTAAGTAAAAGAGGAATATTATCATATCAATGGTCGACGCCAAAGAGGTTGTCATTGAAGAAGTTTTTTCTTTGAAAATGTTGAGGGACAAAAATTATTATTTTCGATCATAAGATCGCCCAAGGTAAGCACATGTTAAATTTCATAGAATGCGACGCATGTTAAAATGTTTGGAATTATCGATTTATCAACTGTTGGGTGTTAAATTCAAATGATTTAGTTACTGAAAGACCTTCTTTTTTTCTGATTATATCTTGAGTAATTAGACCTTCGTTTTCATCAAGCCCATTAGAATAAATAACTTGGTTTATCAAAATACCACTTTACTTCACATTCCTTTCAAAATAACGATATTCATAACTAAACTCAAATAACTCAACCTACACACTTCAAATTGACTCGTGATGTGTTGATTGCAATTGACTTGCATCACGTACTTTTGCTGCACAGCGCCGACGCACGTTCGTCGTTCGCGCCGACTGCGGTACACAAATTACAATCAATCACAAGATTTTATCAACTCTTTTATGCAATATACATGATCACTAATTAAATAATACACCATTTGTAAAAATCATATCAATTACTCCTAGAAATCACTCTCCATATAAATTGTAATACGAGGTCCAAAACAAACAAGCAAAAAAAATAAAATAATAAACATTCATTAATTTTTCATCAAAGTCTTGGCAAATGGAATTTTCGAATTTATCGGTCCATTCGATTACATCGACCATCGTTAAACACCTTGATCAGAGTCTTGCAAAGTGTGTCTTGTCTGTCTGTCGATATCGATATCTCAGTTTCATTCCATCCATTTAGTCGCTCAGATAGCAAAGTTAGTCACCTTGACTTTATTAACGCTGCGGTTGTGCGTAGAGCAGAATTTATCTAATCATTTATTATTCTCTTAGTTCGGTGCGTTCTGTTTAGTGTGATTTTTAATCCACCAGCATGATATTTTTTTGTGAAAGTCTTTTGGTTCTGAGAAGATATGCATTCGTTTAGCTCAAGAACATATAATATTTACCTATTTCAATAGGAACATTATTTTGTTAGGAATATGTATATCGTTGTTATTAGTATATCAACTTGCAACACTTTCCTCTTATTGTACATTCCTTGCCTTTTGCTGGCCACTTTCCTGAAGTATAAGTGTCTGGTAAAGAATGTGAGGAAGCTCTTAGACACACACAATAACCACGTTGAAATGTTATGATGGCTCTCGGAAACCTGAATATATAGGTCGAAAATACCTACCAAGGGAGCAAACCTATTCTATTCTAAGACAAGAAAATTCTTCCAGTCGCGTTTCGAATAAGAAGAAAATGCTTTCATATGTGAGTGAAAAAAAGTCAGTCAGATAATAAACGCTATAAAACCTGCATCTGTCTTCTTGGATAATGCTGGTGAACTGGCAACTATTGATATAAGATGTCTCCCCCGTTTTATATCTAGCACTAAATAGATTCGCTTATGTTCCAACTCTTTCACTTAAGTAATTTTCACAATGATATCAAATAGGAACATTAACCTAACCAAACCTCATTGGAAGCTCATTGAAAGAACTCAATGCATATCTTTATTAATAAGCTGTTTCATTCTATTTGAGTTTCAATACACATACATACTAGCTGACCCCGTGAACCTCATCTTGCCTCCCTTCAGATCAACTCCAGAATAATAATGTAACATGTGTAAATTTTGTCAAAACGCAATGTGATTTATTTGAATCCAATTGGTGATTATGGTGACGATGAGGATGACAGACTGTGGCGTATGAGTGCTTTCTTATATTTATATGATAAAACAACGTTTACCAGTTCAGCTAGTAAGATACAAAATATCTTATAAGCCAAATCGGTTCAACCGTTGTCTTATCAACTAGCAAGATAAAAAAATACCATATAGGCATTTCCTGTTCTAGCTACCTACCCACAAAATTTTGATCAAAATCAGTACACCGGTTCTTAGATATTATTTATATGGCAAAACAACGTTTACCGGGGCAGCAAGTATGGCTTATTTATAGTTCTTAACCATGAAAGGCATCACCCGAACGTTTATAAAAAAAAATCACTTAAATCGGTCCAGGCGTTTAGGAGGAGTTCAGTGACATAGATCCGTTCCTAGAAATTACAAAAATAATGTTCGCTGGATCAGCAAGTAGAATAAAAAGTATCATACCTAGACCTACATACACAAAATAATTGAAATGAATGAATAAATGAATCAATGCATCAAAGAAATTCATTCAAGTCGATCCAACCTTGTAGGTATATAATGTTCGTATTTTGTCCGTCTTTGTCACATTATTTTGCTGTCCTAGTTTGTTTAATTTTTCAGTTTAAATTGTAGTTCTTTTAAATAATTATGAAACAGGCATGATTTAAATCACGGTAGTCCAGTCTGGCGGACCAAGAACCCACTCCCACATCCGACGAGCTCAGCTTTAACGAAGCATGCCTGGCCTGGTCGCTGCCAACTGGACACTTTTCCATCCAAGGTTTTTCGTGTAGGATCTGTACCTACAGGATGGAAAAGTAAAAGATAAATTTTATACCGTTACAGATGCATTATAGATACCGACAGCAGCGCCACTTGCTGGGCTAATATTTAAATATAAACCATCCAGAGCGCCACCTGAACGCATACAAACAAAATCATTCAAATCGGAATTTGTAAGCCAATAATTGTTAATTGACAAACAAAAGATGGATATCGTTGAGCCGTACAGAGAGCGATTAACGAGCAAAAGTTAAGTGAAGTACCTCGGTATCTGGTTGGATAAGTATATGTATTTCGACAGATAAACAAATGCTGTTCTGCCCAGAGTTGTTTGGAAGCAGTCAAGTTGACCCCTATAACGTCCGATGAAACCATGAATGGATATCCAATGTGGTTCAACAATGTCCAACTTACTTACCTACTTATTTTTCCGGCTCCCAAACCATGTAGGATCTCAGCCTCAGCCTCATCGAGAACTGAACGCGTGTATTCTCCAGTTGTCAAAACACTCTTGCATCCGCAGTTACTTGGTCTTTGTACAGAAGGTTCGGTCTTCTTGGTCGTTTCGAATCTGGGGGCAAAGAGAAGACTTTCTAGAGGCTGGAGCACTGTCGTCCATTCGCTCGATCTGGTAGAGCCAATATATTCATTTTTTTCAGCTTTCTGAACTACATACACATCATATATACAGTTCGCACAGTTCGCGGTTGAACCTTCTTCTCCGAAAATCCATCGAAATTATGTTTCACTTTTTAACTTATTGTCCAACACACGGCGCCGCCGAAGTGTCACTTTGCCTTTCGAGTGAGAAGTTTTGAACCCAGTTGTTTGGCCAAACCAAAGCAGCAGCGGCTAGCTAGGGTGATTCTTCATCGTATACTCGGATCTCCGCAACTATGGCGTTCGTAGGATTTATATTTGTTCCAAGGTAACTCCTCAACTACCACGAAATTCCTGCTACAAACAGTGTCGTTTTGTTCAAGGCGGTGGACAGATGTTCTTTTGTTAGTTGAAATCATGTCAACGTTATTACGTCTCAACTTAATGGAGAAGATTCGGGTATATGAGAGAGTCTTGATTACTGTCTCATTTATGTACGCCACAATCTTCTTACGAACATTCCTATCTATTCTAACGAGGTTCTAAACTGAGGGACCCATGTCGACAGAATCGACAACTTCGTGATAAAACTCCGATTGGCAAATTCATGTATGTGGTCTGAGACAGAATAGATTGACAGTTCCGCTAATCTACCTCTCCAGGTGAGGAACTGTTGATTACAGTCTAGGCGTCCTTGAACACGAAGCGACAGAGCAGAGCTGAGATTCAGTAGGGCTGTGGCCAAAAGAGAACGAAATAATAGGGTGAAGCAGGGGAATCAATTCTTGCGGCTTAAGTTATATTGCTTGATAATGATTATTAAGTGTGGGGTTTGAGCTTTGGGCAGATTCCATACCCGCTGTTCTAGGCTTAGCGTTCATATTTTCCTAGAGTAGGGGATCATTCAATCCGTTTCTCATTATAGCAAGGTTCTACTGTTTTTAAGGAATGAGGTTACTTTGAAGACATAAAGGTAGTGTGTAGCTGTTGTGTGTTACGTATTTCTCGACACTACTCATTCTAAGTACTCCTTAATTATGCCCTTCTGAACATAAAATCCAACACAAGAATACTTAAATATTTTTTAAACTGATCGTTCGTTGACATGACCGTTGTTGCTCAAATGCTCAATGCTAACTGGTACTCCATGTTCTGCCTTATAATGTTTATATATAGATACATAGCCACTAAAGTAAAACACTAAGTTTTATAGTTTTATACATTTAAAAAATTTTAAGAAACACTATACAATAGCCGGGCGGCGCACAGTGTGAAATTTGGCTCATCTAGCGGAATAAAATTAATAGCGCTTACAAATTAAATTTTTTTTTAGTGATTCTTTCGCAAGATTCAACAAATATTTTCAGAGAATGATATTTAACAAGAACTATTTATTAAAACAGCCAAATTTTTAATTTGCAGAGATCGGAATGTACATATTTTTTGCCTAGATTAGACCCATACCAAAGAGTGAATTAAGGTTGTAATTTTTCTTCTTCTTTTAAATTTTATGTATCAGATTCATAACAAATATGTACAAAAAGAAGTTAAACTTCAATTTTTTTACATATCGACACACGTTTTTGACTTAAAGACATCTAAACTCACGTGTTCTTTGCATTTGGCAGACCTTTACTAAAAATTAAATTTTTCTCCCCAAACAGTTTTTTGTTTAGTTTTCATAATGAATATGTATTAAAATATAACTGAATTACAAAGATTTGTATAGTTACCAAATTTTGGAACAAACGGCCCTGTGCAAGTGCATATTTAGTGCACATACAAAGGTCCTTTTTGTACAGATAAAAAATTCTGACCAAAAATCCTGCTGTTTCTTTTTTGTTTAGATTTGTAAAAAATAATAACATATAAAAACACAATAATAGACAACAATTAATAACATTTTTAACAAAAATTTACTCCGAATTCCTCAAGCAGCTTACATTTCGAATTGAAATTCTAATACTAGGGACTTTGAGGCTAATTTTTTGATTATTCCCGTGTATCTCCATTTTGGCTTAACCGATTTCGTTAAAAAAGGTTGCAAGAAATTACCTTTGTTTTTTGTTGAGAAAAGCTTGCAGAATAAATATGTGTAAAATTTATCGCGGGGACACGAAGGTATATGTAAAAAAATTACCTCCAAAGTTGAAAAAAATGATTTTTTTGACTGTCTTAAAAAAAATAATTTTAAAAATATAAAAATAAAATCTAAATTCGTAAAACTCACTCCAAACTGTTCTGCAAGCTTCAATATGTAAAAAGAAAAAGTCACTTTGTTAATCGGACCACGCAATTAGAAACTGCGAAACTGAGCCTATCGGCTATGTGATGACTTTAATTTTTTGTTTAACATAATGTCTCACTTTGACAACTTATTATACAAAACCAAACCGCTATAAAAATCTCTCATTGTTATATTGAGAACTGGTAAAAATTGGTATTACACTTGATAACTCAACTTTATTTTTTCATTAAGTTCCGCGAGATAGTGAAAATTTTACACTGTGCGGCGGCGGCGGCGGCGCCAACTAACTGCCAAAGTGCCAAATGAAGCAATGGCAATAAGGTATGCAGAAGGTAATTGACTTCACACGGAATCAATTAAATCTAATTATAGCTTAGTTTACAAACAAGAATGATTGTATAAAAAGCAAGTAGAGTACAGTGCAATAAAAAATATTTAATTAAAAAAAATTATTTAAATTGTTTTAGTCATTTCAATAAAAATAACGAGTTTAAATCAATTTTAAGTTAGAGGCCAGTATCTCTTTTGCATTTAATTCTTGAAAGGAAACTTTTATTTTCATTTTCAAATTCCTTACATTGTGTATCATTCATAATAGTTAAACAAAGAAATTAAAACGAAAACCGTTCTTTTTGTAGAAAAAAAAAATTAAACTTCAATGAGCTAAGAGCTATTATACAAAATAAATTGATTTTTGTTTTAATTGTTTAACCTTCAGACCAATGTGTTGTGATAGTGGTGTATTTTGTTCTCAACAATAAAAAAGTAGTCAGTGGTGTTGTTTTTATTATACAATATGCTTTATTTCTACTATCCTCTTCTACTTCTTTTTAAACTCTATGGCGCAAATTTTCAAACATTTAAACCCTACTCCAAGTCCAAATCCACTTTAAAATAGGAGTCGGCTCTAGAAATAAATTTTAGATTCAGATTGCAGAGTTGACTTTTTCTCATTTTTGAACGACTTAAAGTATACTTTTTCGTTAAAGTGGTCGTCTAACTTTAAAAGGGAGAAATCATTCGTTTAACTCTTTAAAGTAAAGTAAAGTTTTAAGGAAGCAGATTTTGAGATTTTCGAAGGTTTTGAAGTTAAAAGAAAGCAAAGAATTTATCAAATTCGTGCATCCTCTTATTTAAATTCAAATATTCATTTTATTTTCAACAGCATTTCATTTTAATACATAAATTAAAAAAAATATGAACAACGGAGACTACCAAGCTGGATTTGCTGCTTGTTTTTTTGACACTTCTTGCAGTTGTGTGTGTACGATGTTTGCTTTTAATTTTAAACAAAGGAGAACCGGCAAAAATGTATGGAAGCTGGCCTAGGAAGCAATAACGACATGATATATATCAATGGAAAGGTTTTTTTTGTCTTCTTTAACTTTTGCTATGGCAGTGGCAGTAAGTCCCAAATCACTGTGTGGAAAAAGTTATTGCACAATAAAATTATTCACAAGTAAGAAGTGATTTCTTGTTTTCATCTTGACCTTGGATCCAATAACAACGTGATGTATATCAATTGAAAGGTTTTCATGTGTACTTTAACTTTTGTTTTGGCAAAAAGTCCCAAATCACTGTGGGGAAAAAGTTATTGCACAATTAAGTCATTAAAAAAAAAATTTTTGCTTGCTTTCATCATAATAGAAAAGCCTTACAAAAGAAAACAAAACATAACTAATTTTTATCCTTGAATGACTTAATTGTGCAATAACTTTTTCCCCACAGCGATTTGGGACTTCTTGCCAATACAAAAGTTAAAGTACATAAAAAAACCTTTCAATTGATATACATCATGTCGTTATTGGATCCAAGGTCAAGATGAAAACAAGAAATCATTAATTTACTACTTGTGAATGACTTTATTGTGCAATAACTTTTTCCACACAGCGATTTAGGACTTACTGCCATATCAAAAGTTAAAGAAGACAAAGAAACCTTTCCATTGATATATATCATGTCGCTATTGGTTCTTAGGCCAAAATGCCGGTTCTCCTTTAAACAAATAACACTTGTAGGCAAATTTATTCCTGTTTTTAAGGAATATTTTTAACCCATTTCACACACTATTCCACCTTCACTATCACAAATACAAACAAAACTAATTAGAACATCATTTGGATATTTATTTAAAAATACATTTTCACAAAGAAAAACATAAGATTTATAAGAACTAAATATACAAACACTAAATAATCACATTTTTTCCTGCGTTAAAAAATTTACTACTAACGCCTATTTTAACTCTTAATAACGTCTAACTTACTGGATCGATTTAGATGAAATTTGGTACAAAGATAGACTAGAATCTGAGAAAGGGCATACGGTATTTTTAAACGCAATAAAAGGGGTTGAAAGGGTCACAAGGGGTTAAAATATTTCGTCAAAGTTTGTATGGAGGTCGATAAGTTTAGAAGTTTAAAACTTATGTTTATGACTTTTGACTAAACATAAATAAGTACGACATTCAAAGTTTAAAAAAATATTAACCGAGGGGGGAAGGGTGAAAGCTTTTGTGCCACGTCGTCGTCGTATCTATTTTATTAAACAGAGATTTCAACGTTGAACGATGAAATTTTCACACATGATACAGAACTTAATGCTCTTCAATTTATTATACTTTTATTACAACGGTAACTCATACATATGTATGTCGTTGCCCGTAGCTTAGTGGTAAGGTACGTTGGCTGCTAATATTCGAGTCCTACTCGTGCCCATAAAGTTTTTATTTCATCTTTCACGGGAACTGCCTCTTGCGAAGAACTGACAAAACTTTCAAGAGTATCAATCTGTCATGGAAAAGTGCTTCTTAACTTTGCCGTTCGGAATCGGCGTTAAGTTGTAGGTCCCTCGGACAGGTTTTTGAAATTTCCATATGTGCTTAATCTACATGAAATAACGGTGATTTTGTTACCTCATGTGAAAGGATGTACAATTGTACAAGCATCACGATCTCGATTTTAAAATTATTATGATTGCACACAAACGACCTGATTGGTTCGTTCGAAATCACACATCACCTGTGGGAGAATCCTGCTAATGCTGAAATTCGAACGATGTTCTTCGAATCCTAGCGTACGTTTTAATGATCGGATCTAAAAGATTGAGGTCTTCTAAAAAGCACAAGGCTTCACGCTTTGATTCGGTGTAGAATTTTTCGACATTCAATTCCAATTTAAATGCTATAATGCTTGATAATTCTGGAATCAATTATATTTTACTTATTAATTAATGAACAGTTGATAAAAATGCTATCTTTAAACAAATTTACTGATGCAGTTTTGTAGATTTTTTCATTCTCTATAGGTAGGGGAGAGTGGGTATATTTGGGACACTTTTCGAATGCATTAAATTTGCCGAGATCTTGTAGATCGTATCTGAGCAAAATTGATTTCTAAAGATAAAATAACAAAAAATTAATTTCATGAACCAACTTACTTTGTCCCATTCCTCCTGCGAGTAAGAGGATTGGGACAACTATGGGGTGGAATGGGACATTTTTCGAATACATTACATTTGCCGAGATCTTATAGATCGTATCTGAAGAAAATTGATTTCTTAAGATAAAATAACATTTTGGCAACCTATTTTCAGTTATAAAGAAGGCGAAAGTCCGACAGAAGAAAAGCAAAAAATCATTTCATGAACCAACTCACTTTGTCCCATTCCTCCTGCGAGCAGGAGGATTGGGTTTGTCCCATTCCTCCTGCGATCAATAGGATTGGGACAACTATGGGGTGGAATAGTGGTGTCCCAACCATCCTGCATAGCACTTTGAATAAATAATTTATAAAATCACTTTTCGTGTGGCACTAATTAAACAAAACAACGATCACTTTAAAAATGGTGTTGCTACCTAATTATTACACTCTTTTCACACATTAAAAAAAATCACTCAAAGTTTACACAGATGTTTTACTTTTCATGCACAAATTACCTTTTTTTAATCTCCACTCCGTGATTTTTTTCCTAGACAGAACTTGTTTTGTTGAGGAATGGGGACAGACTGAAGACAGAATCTGTCATACAAGGAAAGGGAAATAAAATTGTAGGAATCGAGAAAATGCCTGTGTCTCATTCCTCCTGTGTCCCAAAAATACCCACTCTCCCCTAGTAATGTTGAAAGTTGTAATTACATAGAATAATTCAATTCATATATTATTTCAATATAGGAATATTGCATGGATAATAATAGCCGCGTTTTATTATTCTTACTAACCCATATGGGTTACCTCGTGATAATAAAACGATCTGGGTTATGAAGTTTGAAGTTCAAGCTATGTTTTTATCCGGGACGCAACCCTGGTAAATTTTATTTTGCTTTTCCACAAACAACTTGTTTTTATTAATTCTAATTGAATTGACTCTAATCCTATGGCTTCATACAACTGTGGCTAAGGGTGGAAAACGCGGCTAATGATGTAATATTTCATCAAGTCAATATAAATTAAAACACAAATTTATGAATTCATTTACTACCTTTACGTATTATATTTTTATATTATGTGAGGACAATCATTTTTATTGAGTAAACTCCAGTCGCGCGTCGGAGCTGACACGTACAATTTTGTTGTTTTTATGGAGAGATAACTTATCTTTCATGTAATCGGGTGACTGACAACCTAAACCCATAAAAAATCCGAAGCGAACAATTTACACTACCAGATTTCATTCTTGCTTCTTCATAGATGGTCATTAATCAAGTTGAAAATTGTATTCAATTTCTTGAATTGACTTTTGCCAGATACCTTCTTACTAAACTTTTACTTTCACTGTTTTGTTGTTTATAATCTTTTTAATAAATTCAAACAGAAGGAAGCCATTGTGATGATTAATGATTTGAACAAAAATATTCGTCTTTAAAACTAATCAAATTGTTTTTTTTTTATTAATTTCAGAATACTGTTTCTAGCAATTGCATTAATAAATGTAAAAATTGCATTAGGACAATTCCATCCCTTTGGACAGAATATAAATACAGAATTTGGACAAGATTGTGCGCTTATGCTATCTGGACCTGGAAGATCATCAGTCTATGATTATAATGTGAATCTCTTTAGAGGATCAGTGTAAGATATTAATTGATTCAACTTAAATTTTAATTTCTGCAAAATTTTGAAGTGTAACCAAAAAATTCGAGAAAACGAAAGAGTTGTTCTATGAACTCTTTTTCTGTAAATATATTATCTTATCTCAAAGAAATCAAATGTTTTTACAAACAACATAATAGTTTTGACCATACGTCACTTGCCGCCAAAATATGATTTATATTTTCAAGTGCAAACTGTACACAACCACTACACACAAAAAGTCGAAATAAGCGCCTCTTACAAATCAGTGTTTACTCTTAAGGCGCTTTTGATCTATGAGGTGATGTAATCTCAATCAGATCTTAGCGTTGTGCTGCATAGCATAATGTTTATGCATGCATCTACAAATGTCGACTACATTGCTGGAGATTTTGAAATCTCGTACGTGCACGATATAAAAGTGTCAGTGCAGTGCAATGCAATGCGGTGGATTAAAGAAAACGAAAGCGGTTTATGAAATCGTGCCAAGCCACGGTGGCATTAACCAATACTTTGAAAAACTTAAATATGCATAAGTTTGCTTCATATACAGTTCATGAGGGCAGTGTAGAGTTATAAAATGAAATGGTATTCAGGTCATTCTGTCTAACTATACCATGTTCAAAGATCGATCTTCTTAGCTTCGGGCACATCGTTTAGATGCTTCATCGCTGATGAAACTGATTTATAAAATCAAACTTCTATAGAACCCCTGACTGAAAGATACAAAAGAAAAACGGATCGTTTGTTAGCCCGCAAAGATGGAATACCTTTAAATTCTTCAATAGCGCCGAGTGCTGCTTGAAGCGAGAAATGATTTACTATCATGGCCTTGTCACAAAAGGTGTGAACATTTACATTAGCAAAATGCCTCAAGAATTGTCATGCTAATGTATACGTTTGGCTTTTTTGATATATTTATCTGATTGTGTGTTGATTTAATGCCTGCAACACAAATAGATTGCGTGCCTTACTGCGGGCTTTGCTTAGTGCTTCGCGGTTTAACTTAAGATATCATAGCCTTAAAGATGAACAAAAAATTCAAGTTATGGGATCGGTACATACAATAATTTGAACAACATTTTCCTTAGGGATGAGGTACATTTCTCACTCAGTGGGTATGCAAATAAATGAAATAACTATGTATGGGGCTCTGCAAACCCGCAAGTGATCGAATAGGTGTCATTGCATCCAGACAAAGTGACTATTTGATGTCCTCTATGTCGAGTATGTTATTGGTCCGACAGACGGTTATAGTTAATTTGGGGCATATGGTCGAATAATAACACCGCGTTTGAAGGTCATGACTTAGTCGATATGTGGGTCCAACAAGACGGGGAAACAAGAAGCGAAACACTTAGGCTTTATTGCCTAAGAAGTTTCAAATTTTTGCGACGTTAATTGGCGATTTGAAAATTTCTTCACAAAGTTCTAAATTCCCTTAAAACTCGATCTTGTGAATCTCGGTTTAACTTTAGAACTTAGTTTTCTTCACTTCGAACGTTCCTCTAGAATCGAGCTTAGAACTTGTTATTCGCCCCATTTTCAAGCCCCTATTTGAGACCTTCTGGCTAAGACCAGAACGCAGAAATTATCCTCGTCCACTAATCTTAAATCACATAGGGGGAAGTGGAGTACATTGACACTAGGGGTACATAGATACATTCGATATTGATTGAAAACTAATCACAGTAGGGCACTCAAACAGATGCAAAACACACCATTTTTATAAAACCATATACACCCTTAACTGTCCTACCTCTTTGGTCATCCGTTATATCTCAGCAAAAGCAAACGTGTTTTTTAAGTACATAAGTAAATTTGTTTATATATTTTTGGAGTGATATTTCGCCTTGAATATTTCGTGTCACACATTTCATTTCAACTTAGATTGTAAGATAATGTTATTGTTAATTTGTTTTGTATCTTAAACTCTGAACTTAAAATCCATTGTTTAACTATAGTTTCCATGATTTTTATTTTTTAATTCAGTGAGGACACTTGGGGCACATTGATACACAAAACCATAAGGAAGTTTGATCCGTATCAATGTGCCCCTATGGGGTAGTTTGATGCGTATCAATGTGCCCCTCTAATGTTGTTTTTTCCTGTAGGTATACGAAAATGGTGTGAACATACAAGCTACAAATAGAAATATACAATATTAATGAAGTGACTGTTTCTGGTGCCATAAGTATACATTTTTTTTTGCCATGAATCAAAGTGCCCCATGGTATGTATCAATATGCCCCACGTCTGGGGTAGTTTGATACAGATTTCGACTTATATAAAAAAGCTTTAAACTTTTTTTGTAAATGAAGTTGTGAGAAATATCGTTTTGAATAAGATTACAAAAATGATACTGATCCAGTGGCGTAACTACCACCCGTCTTACCGGTTTCAGAAACCGGGGCCCCCGAGCAGCAGGGGGCCCCAAAGACGGCAAGAAAAAATATAATAAATATAAGATATACACATAAGAAAATAAATAATAATAGTTGTTGCCTTGTCATTTTATATTGGAAATAAATTACAATTATAACTCAAAAGACAAACAAAA
The DNA here is from genome assembly GCA_943590905.1 of Sphaerophoria taeniata. NCBI lineage: Eukaryota > Metazoa > Arthropoda > Insecta > Diptera > Syrphidae > Sphaerophoria > Sphaerophoria taeniata. The sequence goes on along the minus strand of OX016540.1, from coordinate 184,854,805 downwards.
TATTTGAAATCATCCCGTCCCTCTTCGTTTAAATTTTTAAACTATTTTTTTAAAACTATCTATAGTTTTAATTTAAATCAAGTGTGCTTTGAAAAAAATGACATGTTTTATTTGAATTGAATTGTGTAGCCTGTCTGTCTCTGTATTGTGGTTTGTTAAAGTTGAAAGCATATTAAGTGAAATAAATCCATTTTAATAATCATGAGTTTGAAACGCGTTTATTTAAGCGGTGCAAAAAAACGTAAATTAAAACTGGAAGCAGAAGTGGCTGCCAAGAAACAGAATCCCATATCCTCATTTTTTAACCCACAACAGAAAAAGAATAAAGAAATTGGTGGCGATGAGGAGGAAAGTGATGTTTCTAGGAGCGATTTGCAACAAAAAGAAGCGGAAGATGTTGTAATCATCACACCGCAATGCACGGACACTAACATCGCTGCAGACAAAATAGATGAAGAAAGCATGACAGCTACTATGATAAGGAAGCAATTCATGTGAACAGACCAATTTGCTTGAAAGAAAAAATCCTACTGATAGAGGACATTACCAAGGCGTTTTATCTGCAGAAATGAAAAAATTTATAATCTTGCATGGACCGTGTCAGCCGAAAGGACCTTTTCCACAAAACGAAGAAACTGGGACTCATTTTAATTCGTTTTTTTACGAATCGAAAAATAAAGCAGGATTAAAAATTCCACGAACATGGTTATTATTTTTACTTATTAGATCTGTTTGTTATCTTTGTTGGAAAATGTGGAACAAACATCAATGTTTGTTCTATAATTTGTTGTTTCTATAATTTAACATTTGTTTCAGCTCTTACTCATATAAATTTTTGTAGTATAAAAAGTTGAGAATTGATTTAGGTGGATATCTTAAGATTATTTTCAAATAAACTAAAGTAGGTAGTACGAATTTCTACGGAATTGCAGGATAACAAACAGACGTTTCAATTCAAATAACATGATGTTTAAATCTATATTTATTTGTTTATAATTTTTTTCTGTTAAGGTTATGTTATTCGGAAATTCTCGACTGCGTTTATTGTGAGGCCTGTTGGTTATTTGCTGATAGAAGTTGTGCTAGTTTTAAACCAGCTTGGGTGGACGGGATAAGGAACTGGTCTAAATTGAGCAATAAAATATCCGATCACGAAAAATCGAAAATTCACTGCAACGCTTGCGTGGTATACGAGTCGTGGCGGTTGAATAAATCTTTAATTGATAAAGATCTCGAAAATCAAACTCTCCAACAAAAATCCTTCTGGGTCAAAGTTCTTGACCGAATCATAAATATAATTCTCACATTGGCAACATGCAATCTTTCATTGCGAGGACACCGCGAGCTCATTGGTGATTCTGGAAAAAATGGAAACTTTTTATCTATCGTTGAATTGCTGGCAGTATATGACCCTGTTTTGAAAGAACTCATCACGAAACCCGATAACTCTATTCGATTCCTGAGCCCTACAATTCAAAACGAAATAATTGGCCTCCTATCTAAGTCTGTGGAAGATGAAATCGTGAAAAATATTCAAGAAGCGCCATTTTTTTCCATCATAACGGATACAACTCAAGACATATCCAAAGTTGACCAAATGAGCCAAATTTTTCGGTATGTCAGCATTGTAAAAGATGAAAACGGGAAACCAATTGACGTTAAAATCACCGAATCTTTCTTGGGGTTTGAAAAAGTCGATGATCAAACGGCTGGTGGGCTGGAATCAAAAATAATAGAATCATTGGATAAGAAGAGAATCGAACTTTCGAAATGCCGAGGACAAGGATACGATGGGGCTGCTACAATGAGCGGAATTTACAATGGTGTTCAAAAAAAATTCTTGATCGAGAAGATAAAGCCATATATTTTCATTGTGCAGAGCATAGACTCAACCTTGTTCTCAATGATGCCTCGATGGGTGCAATACCTGAGATCCAAAAATTCTGGGAAACAATTGAACAAATTTACGTCCTTTTTGCGAACAGTATTAAGAGATGGGAATTATTGTCGACTTTTCTCTCAGAAAATTCATCGTTGAAATTGAAACGACTATGCCCAACACGATGGTCATCCCGGAACGATGCTCTACAAGCTGTTTCTTTCAGGTACTGTGATATTTTGAAGGCACTTTCGAAACTCATTCTTATCGGTAAAAGTTGAAAACCGAGAGAAATGAAGCAACTTATTTACGCAAAGAGATGGAAAATTTTGAATTTGTTTTTCAAGTTGTTTTGCACACAAAAATTCTAACAGCAACAAACTTGGTTACAAAAGCTCTACAAAAGCCAGACGTCGAGCTTTCTCAAACAAATGCCTTACTCGAGCAAGCATATCAAACACTAGGAGATTTCCGAAATGACTATGAGGGAGCAAAGTCACAGGCGATTAAACTTAGTGCTGATTGGAGAGTCAAGGTTGAGTTTCAGAACAAGCGCATCAAGAAAACCAAGAAATGTTTCGAAGATTTGTGTGAAAACGAAAGACTTTCTGATGGAGAAGCACGTTTCCGGGTAAATATTTTCTTTGGATGCCTAGATATTATTTGCAATCAACTATTACATCGCTTTGAAAGTTTGAGGAACGTAATCAAAACATTTCGAGTACTTCAACCTCAGGAACTAACAAAAAAGACAGATGAAGAATTCTACAGGGAAGCTCTAGTACTTGCGAATATTTATGCTGAAGACATTAGTGACAAATTTCCAGAACAATTGGTTTCGCTTCGATCATGTCTCAGCAAACAAATTGAAAAACTAAGTTCTGTCAAGCAACTTGCAGACTTATTAATTATTGAAAATTCAGCTTTATACTCGAGTTTTCAAGAAGTTTGCACAGCTTTGATTTTGTTTTTAACCATTCCAGTCACAGTTGCTACAGCTGAGAGGTCCTTTTCCAAATTAAAAATAATTAAATCGTATCTTCGAAGTACCATGGGGCAAGAGCGTTTGAGAAATTTGAGTATTCTCTCCATTGAACATGAAGTAGCAAGTCGTATTAGAAATAACTTGAATCAAATTATTCAAAAGTTTGCTGATATGAAAGTAAGGCGAATTAAATTTTGAACTCAACTCTCAATTTTCTTCACTCTTTTTGTATTTGAGCATTATATCGAAAAAATAAAGTGTTTCACGTGATTAAAACTTGTTTGTTTTTTTCAACATCATAAATGTACGAAAGAATAATACCACTAAGATGAAAAAAAAATTTTTTTCCTATGAAGGGCCCCTGATAAGAATCCAACTGGGGCCCCCATGTCTATAGTTACGCCACTGTACTGATCAGTATAAAAGTTGTACCTTCTTATTAAGCTTTATATTTTTCGACTTTTTGTCGTTTAAGTGAAAATCGTATCAAGGTGCCCCACTTCCCCCTACCTACTTTAAATCTAAAATCAATTCTGCATGTCATTTAGTTCCGAAGTTAAGCGATAGCAATGTTTCGCATTTATGACACTTACTCAATCATGATCATCAAAATAGTCCTTCCCATAAGCTCAGAGAGCTGAAATTTGGTACAGAGTTAGGTTTTAAGCAACCGTTTAGAGATCAACATGCCCTGGGCATATGTGTACCTACAGGATACAATTCCCAATCTGTGATGGCGTATGCCCTAACAATTCACAAGAGAAAAGGTCTAAGTCTAAAAAATGCCCTCATGGACATTGACACCTCCATATTTTCTTGTGGCCAAGCCTACACCTCATAAATGATGACTTTAAGTGAATAAAAGCTCAAGCTTCAGCCATCACCGAATACAACCGGCTTAGGCGTAAATACCGCGCCGATCTTTCAGAAATTAAACCATCTATATCTGTTTCTAACTCTAATCTAACTGTTGCGTTCTTCTCGTTATTGAAGGCTCCTTCAATATCCGAGAACGTTGCAAGGGTGTATTCCTTGTCGTTTAGTGTTTCAATGCTTTTTTCTTTTGTGTAGCTTCCGATATAAAAAATAAATAGAGTGACGCGACAGATCTTGAAGAGCCAAGGCCTAAGTGGCTTACTCTCATCAACAAATCTCTGAGTGCGTGTGAAGGATTGAGGGGATCTACAATTTAACGCCGAAGTCGAAGCTTGTCTCTTGCTGTCGCGAAGAGCTAAAGGTTCTTGGCACACAGCATAACGTAAGACTCTGCTGGGTTCCTGGCCACAGTGATGTACCAGGCAACGAAAAGGCGGATGAACTTGCTAGGGAGGGCTCCACACTGGAACCCTCTCAGATAGACCATCATATGGGGATACCGTTATGTGAACAGAAACATAACGTCAGTAAAACCATCATTCAAAAATCCAATGACAGATGGAATCTCCTAGAAACCTGTGTTAACACCAGGAAGCTATGGCCTAGATACGATAAGAAAAGATCCGATTGGATCTTAACTCTTAATAAACCCTCCCTAAGATCCCTTATCGGCATTATTACAGGACACAACCTACTCGGCTACCATAAGAAGAAGATGGGGCTCAGTACTGATGACCTCTGCAGAGGCTGCGGTGATGAAAACGAGCATGAAGACACTGCTCATTTTCTCTGCCACTGTCCTTCGCTCTGTCTTGCTAGGAAGAAAGCTCTAGGCAACTTCTTCTTTAATGAACTAGAGGAACTATCAGAACTGCCAGGCAAAAGTTTACTAAACTTTGTCAAGACCTCTAAATGGTTAAACGAACCACATGATTCATAGGTTATTATATCTTTCCAGGAAGTTACAACACTTCGGGGTACCACAATGGATCTACATTGATCTAAGTGTGATGGTAACAACATCAACTATCAGCCCGTTCAACCTAACCTAACCTAACCTACAATTTAACGCCGATTCCGAACGGCAGTGTTGAGAAGCACTTTTTCATGACAGATTGATACTCTTGGAAGATGTGCACGTGAAAGATGAAATAAAAACTTGGCCTGAGTAGGACTCGAACCAACGACGCAACCTTCTGCTTAGCAGCCAACGCACTTACCAACTAAGCTACGGGCAACTGCTTCCGATATACAGTCCGGTTTTTAGGTGCTTCGGATGTGCATATCAATCAGCCTCTAAACAGTTTTAAAAATAAACGACGCACGTTAGGGATGAAAACTAACTTTACCTCACGCCACGATGAGGGAGCATACCCCCCTTTTAAGGCTATTATAGAAAATACTAGTTAGGTGTGGGATGATAAGGTTTATGCTTTTCTGAAGAATCATAGGAAAGATTCTGTCTAGACCAGGGAATTTATGCTGGGAAAAGGAGTGAGTAGCCCAGATATCAGCTTCGCAGCCAGGAAATTCTAACTATAACAAAGTTTTAAAATGTAGTTCCAACGCGTTAGAACTTGGTTAAGAATTGGCTTAGAACTCCAATGAAATCTTAAATTTCACTAAACCAAGTTTGAAGGGCTAGAACTTTGCCAAGAAAGCGTGCGTTATTGTCGAAAAATTTTTTTCCTAGTCTGTTTTCTTTTGAAGCTTTTTTTTCTATCCTCCGTGCCCTTGTAGGTACGTATGTATGTTTGTACACTATTTTAAAGCTTCTCTTTACTTCTATATCCATGTCAATAATTATAGAATTCAAATCTTTTGATCAGTGTTTACACTAAAATGTTCCGATATAATCATCACGACCAACTGCACGCGACGTAGGAGGACCATCGCTACACAACGGCCTAGCTTTTTGAATTCGAATCAACCAACTTGCCAGCGAGCAGTGGTAAAAGCAATAAATTTTGATCAGTTGGTAAATGGAAGTTAGTGAAAGTTATTAAGTGCGTATGCGTTGGAACCTACAATGAACAACAAGCGGTAGATGTCACTTGCCAATCAAGTTTACTTTAAACTTAAAATACATCCAGTTTGGCTTCTTCTCTGAGTTTTATTACGATTTTTGGCAGCAGTATGTTTGAATTCGAAAATGTTAAATTGTATGATGCTGATAAGAAAGAAAGTTTTCCAGAGTGACTTGATATGTTGAAAGCATTTCGGTTAATTTATATGTAACTTAGACAGAAAATGTGAAAACAACATCAACTAAGTGATGATCTACTACAAATTTTCGTTGATGTTAACAAAATCAACATTTGTTATTGCTTGTAGGTATTGTCAATGCTCTGTTTGTTTCGTTGAGAAAGCAACTGTAACTGCAAAGTTGCAAAGCAGAAGCAGAAGCAGATACCTACCAATCTCACATACAAGGACTCTTCCTTAGTTTTAGGCACTTCTTAATATGCGAAAAGGTACAAGCAAAAAATCGCCAATTAATTATTGTTTGACGTCAAGTATATTTTTCACTACAGATCCTATTACATACTTTTGGTCAAAATTACAAAAATTCGCACTAAGTCCCTAGTTGTGTGCATACACCTACAAAATGTGTTCAAACTATAAACTCCATAAAACCTCAATAAACGGCTTCAAACAATAATTGTGGTCTGGTCATTTTATCCACCCAGCTTGAGTTATACCATGGATTTCCGGCTGAAAGTAATCGGCCATGAAAACGTAACATAGATACAAATCACATCACGTGAAGCTAACAGAGCATTTCACTTTCAGACGTCTCAAGGTGCATTGCATGTGGAATCGGTATCTTTTCTAGTTTGTGCCTTGATTTACCATTTAAAGGTCTAGACCACTTTGTTGAAAACTTGTACCATTCAAGTTGAGATTTAGAGTTGCACCAAGACGAAAACAGTTCATCATCTCAGGAATTTCCAGTACATACAACAACAGGAATAAAATACATATGTTCGTATCTTGAACTAGTTCAGACCGAAGGAAAACTTCACTTTCCTCCAAAGAAAGCAAACTGACAAGACTCACATGCTTCTCGGCAGGCCTTTTTGTTGCTTTTGGTTTTGGCTGAAAAAGGACAATAAGTTAAATTTTTGCAATGCTTTTTAATCCAAAAAGCTGGTTTTACTGGATTACACCATAGGAAAGATTAATTTATTTTTACCATGTGGCATGAATGAGGAAACATCATTTGAAATAAGGCGAGAGTGTTTGAAAAAAAGGAGGCACAAGTTGGGGGCATTTATCGTGTTTTTATGCAATTTAATTAGGAAATGTGGTTACAGTTTTTTTTTTTTTGTACCCACTTAGAGGATTTGCTCTTCTTGTTTGTATTATGAACACAGATGGCAGTGTTAAATTGCAAAACTGACAGAAAAGTAATATTCATGACAGTTAGTTGAGTATTGTTGTTTCCTGTTTGCTATGTTGAGTCATATGGACATGGAGGAAAGTTGAAATGCAATTCGATTTTATAAAAGGAGTTCCTTTTCTGTTTCTGTTGGTTTAATTTATTTTTGGGACAAAAATTGCTTAAATTGGGAAGAAAATTTTTCAAAACACAAAGGGGCATATTCATAGATATTTTTAAACTGCTATTAAGCTGCGACTAACTAAAACTGGAGTTTAAGCTATTCATAAACACATTTAGTCCTAGGATTAAGAGCTAAACTGGGGTCTAACTTTAAACATGGGTGATGCTATGTTTAAATTGTTACTTTTTTTTAAATGTCAAAATATCATTCACTTTATTTTATAAAAGTCGTCTTTTGTGGGGACAAAAATACATGGGTGCGCCTTTAACCAGAAATTGGGTATAAGTATAACTGAATTTGTGTCCTCTATTTATTGTGATTTTCTCAAAGTGACACGAGGAATTTTATCCTGGAACTAAAGCTAAAGATATGGTGGATTGATTGTTCTGATATTGAGCATGTTCCTATTCATTTGGGTATGCTATTCAAGACATCCATAAACATGTTAAATGAATTTGTCTTGATGATACAGATCGTCAGTGTAATCATCATCGGAAACCTCCAATTCGAAGAAACGAAACACAGCAACAAAACTACACTACACAAACAACTTCATAAAAACGAAAAAGTGTCCAAACTTCTCTTGCCGCAAACGTTATCATAGTAATACATATGTAAGTTTCCTGAATTAAAATTATAAATTTGAGTTTTGAAAATTTTAATTTTTTTTGACATTATTGTTTGATGTATTCATTTGAAGGAAAGTTGTAGTAGATTTCTTCAATAAACTCTAGTTTAGTTAAACACAGCTAGAAATTCGTCTATGAATAGAAGCTGTGTTTTCCTAAACTGTTTAGCTTAAACTGTGGACTAGCAAATTACGACTTAAATAATTCTCTATGAATATGGCCCAAAGTTTCTATAAGGAAATAATACCTATGTTTTGCTTTCGCTATCGGAATCGACTCCGAATGGTGTCTAAATAATAACAGGGCGGGCGACAGAGTTGAAAAACACTATTTATTGCGGCAAGAGAAGTTTGGACACTTTTTCGTTTTTATGGAATTGTTTGTATAGTGTAATTTTGTTGCTGTGTTTCGTTTCTTCGAATTGGAGGTTTCTGATGATAATTACACTAACGATCTGTATCATCACGACAAATTCGTTCAACATGTTTATACATATGTAGATGTCTTGAATAGCATACCCAAATGAATAGGAACATGCTCAATATCAGAACAATCAATCCACCATATCTTTAGTTCCAGGGTAAATTTCATCGTGTCACTTTGAGAAATCCACAGAAAATAGAGGACACAAATTCAGTTATAGGTACTTATACCGAATTTCCGGTTAAAGGCGCACCCATGTATTTTTGTCCCCACAAAAGACGACTTTTATTAATAAAGTGAATGATATTTTGACATTAAAAAGAAAAGTAACAACTTAAACATAGCATCACCCATGTTTAAAGTTAGACCCCAGTTTGGCTCTTAATCCTAGGACTAAATGTGTTTATGAATAGCTTAAACTCCAGTTTTAGTTAGTCGCAGCTTAATAGCAGTTTAAAAATATCTATGAATATGCCCCTTTGTCAATACCTTGGGGAAAAAATCAAACATTTAAGGCACGAGTAGGGTTCGAAAAGGAATTGCCCAAAAAATTATAAACTTTATCGATTTCCTTTGAAAAAACTGCTTCCTAAATCCCAACTTAAGCTAAGTGTACACGATTGCCAGATTTGCAAATATTGCCAGATCTGTCACTGAAAAAATTTGTCTCGAATGGCTGACAATCGTGTACACACCAAATTAATTTGCAGACAAATGGTTTGGCTCCTAATTTGCAGACAAATATCTGCCAATTAATTTGTAGATATCTGACAATCGTGTACACGCAAGCTGACAACCGTGTACACAACAAATTGATTTGCAGAAAAATTTGTTCATCAATCATTTTGAAGACAAATTAATTTGCAGATGTGGCAATCGTGTGTACACAAAATTCATTGGGATCACCAAATTTTTTTCATTTTCTGACGTTTCTGCAAACGTCTGACAATGAATAAATTTGCAGATGCCGTTTGAGGAACATTTGCAAAATTTATTCATTGGCAGACAAATTTGGCGAAAACTACAAGGTAAATTTTAAGGTGCTTTTTTTCATTTCAAAGTAAATGTATAAAAACGTTAACATTTATTTTCAGATATGGATGCTTTTATTGGAAATGAAAGTGCTGAACATTTTCAGCCCATTACGGTTGAGGCATTTACACGGTCACCGCCGCTTGAAAACTTGCCAAAAAAAATTAAGAAATCGTATCGGAAGAATTTACTTTTTTACTTTTCCAATAAAAAACATTTTTGAAAGCAAACTTTTTTAAATTTATTTAATTTTCAAAAAACAAAATATTTTGATTTGTTTTTGATGTATGACAATGAGCTGCAAATAAATTTGCAGATCCAAAATTTGATTTGGTGTGTACACGGTTGGCAGAAAATCTACAAATGTTTGCAAATCTATTGCTAGCTATTTGGCCAAATTAGTTTGTCGACATTGTCAGACAAATATTTGGCAACAGATTTGCAGATGTTTGTATGTAGATATCTGCAAACCGTGTACACACAAATTAAATTTTCAGCTCATTGTCAGCTCATTTTCACACATTGTCAGACGTTTGCAGATCTGACAATGATTGTCAGACCTGGCAATCGTGTACACTAAGCTTTAGTCGCTCGGAATCGGCATTGCAATTTAAAGGCTCATCCATTTTCTGTTTCGAAAGTTAAGCTGAATTAAACACGCACGGCGAGACATGTTGTATGAAAAATTTATATCATTATAAAGTTTGGACTTTGTCATTAAGTGGGAAAAACAATATCATTCAAATGGCCGCCTCATTGAGTTTTCGCTCCATGCGATTCTTTTGGGGTAATTTTTAACCACTTATTCGCTTATATCGGGCGGTATCTCGACCAAAATTTAGTTTTTAATGGGAAAAAAATCAGTTATCGACTTATCGTCTGACCATATTGCTACAAATTGGCTGTAACCGTCCGACACATCGCGACGGCCCAATTTCTAACACCATTCGACCCAAGAGCACACCAAATAGTTATTTTTCTGGATGCGATGGCATTTCAACGATCACTTGTGGGTTTTCTTCAGTGCCCTATACTTACTTACTTATGGTGGCGCTACAGTCCAGGTTGGACCAGGGTCTCATCCAACAAACATCTCCAGCCAGCTTGGTCCCTAGCTAGCTGTCTCCAGTTTCGCACGCCAAATTGGTTCAGGTCCTCTACCACCGGTGGGTTCCACCCGAGTCACGGTCTTTTTCTTCTGCGACATACTTCCAGGTTGGATTCGAAGACTCTACGAGCCGGGTCATTATTTTCCATTCGCTCTACATGACCCAACATGACCTTAACTTTTCTGGCTAGGTCAGTGTCGCTGAACAGCTCGTACAGTTCTTGATTGAATCTTCGTCTCCATTCTCCATTTATGCAGACGGAACCAAAAATCACTCGAAGAATTTTTTCTCTCGAAGCAGCCCAAAGCGTTTTCATCAGATGTTGTCATGGTCCATTTCTCTGCACCATACATTAGGACCGGGATGATGAGGGTTTTGTAGAGTGTCATTATAGTTGCTCGGGAGAGGACTTAACTACTGAATTGCTTTCTAAGTCCAAAGAAGCAGCGATTGGCAAGAGTGATTGTTCGTTTGATTTGAGCGCTGGTGTTGTTGTTTGAGTTTATAGCGGATCGTATGTAGACAAAGTTCTTAACTACCGTGAAGTTAAATCTTTCTATGTTGACGTTTGCTCCTAGACGTCGATGTTTGTCCTTTCTTGTTGACAGTATTAACTTGGTCTTGCCTCGTTAACCGCTAGATCCATCTTCCTGGCCTCCGTCTCAAGACTCACGAAAGTTCCACTGACATCACACTGTGTTCTTCCAATTATGTCAATGTCGTCTGCGTATCTTAGTAGCTGGACGGAGTTTTGAAAGATTGTGCATCTGGTTTTGACGTAGGAGTTTTGAACGATCTTTTCAAGAATGATGTTAAGGAAATCGCCTTGTCTTAAACCTTTTTTTATATCAAATGCATCCGTGAGGTTTTTGCCGTCCATGATGGAACAGCGTAAGTTTTCCATTGTCATCTAACACAGACGGGCGAGTTTTTCTGGGATGCCAAAATTAGACATTGCTCTATATAATTGGTCTCTATAGACGCTGTCATACACGGCCTTGAAATCGATGAAAAGGTGGTACGTATAGGGTATAGGTATCGATTTGAAGTCCCTGGGTCTTTTCCAAGATCTGCCGTAGGGTGAATATTTGATCGATGGTGGCCTTTCCGGGTCTGAACTCTGAAGCCACACTGATAACTACATATCATGGAGTTGACGAAATGCTTCAAACGTTCACACAGCACGGCAGGTAAGATGTTGTATGCGATGTTAAGGAGACTTATACCTTTGTAGCTGGTGCAGTTCAAAGGATCTCCTTTCTTGAGAATCGGGCATACGATGCTTAGGATCCATTCGTCGGGCATGCTTCTTCCGACCAAATTTTGCAAATGAGCTGGTGCATGCTCCTAACCAAATCATCTCCAGCAGCTTTGTACAGTTCGGCGTCTAGCCCGTCTGCTCCAACGGCTTCGGTAGACTTAAGTTTAGATATGGCTATCTTCACTTCGTCAATGTCGGGTGGGTGGAATTGTTGGCCTGCTTCACCCAAATTGAATGGTGCTGTATTTCTGGGGAAGTTTTGCTCGTCATCGCCATTATACAGCTTGGAAAAGTGGTCTTTCCATATCCTTTGCACTGACTGTGGTTCCACTACGATGTTCCCATGATGGTCTTTACAGGCTTCGGTTCGGGGTGTATAAGTCCTGGAGGTTTCTTTTACGTTTTTATAAAACCTCGAACCACTAGCTGCTCGTGTCCTTCTTTGCAATAAAATTCATGCTCTAATACTAGGCATACACTGAATAATTTTAATCTGAATTACAAATCATAGGTACATCTGTAGACTGGGTTGATAAGATCCGCTAGAAAAAACAAATAAACAAACAATAATATTTTTATTTCATTTTTCTTGTTAGAAATCCATACACAGGTGACAACACTTGCATAACTTATGATGCTGTAAATGCAGCTTACTTGGATGCAAGAAAGAGAATACGTAAGTACAACAAATCGTTTTGGAGGATAGTAAAGTAAACATTAATAATTTCTTTCCTAGATGTTTCAACACCCAAGGGCGAATGGAAGACTGAAGATATTGCTACTGTTGGTGAATTATTGTTGGATATTTCCATTCAACTTGCAAGAACGTGAGTTTTTTTTAAATTTTTTTCTTAAATCAAAATCTTGTACAAAACCTGCAAAACTTAGGATAAGTTCACAAGTTGAAAATTGAAAGTTTTTATTTGTGAAAATACAAAACTTATAATCTAATTTAGCCGTGGCACGGTTAGAGAAGTTAAACAAGCTTAAGATAAATTAATCGTTTTTTTTTTTAGTTCCAGTTGATAGGCTGTTTTCTTTTTGGTTTTTTGGTTTCAATTATCGAGATTTGATATAAAATTGCCAATAGCCACATTTAATTGCTGAAATATAGGTTTGTCACGGCATTTGTCATTAATCTATACCGTTGAAAAATTGTAGAGATTGTTTTGATAGAAAAGACACTTTTCAGGGTTCCTAGAATTTAATCGCCAATTAAATATAAAATGGACTCAACGCACGGGATCCTTGGTAACATTCCCATCAGGCTTTTGAATGGTAATAACACCCCTCTAATTATATAAAACGCATTAGTCATAGTGACGGCAGTCTTTTATAGCGCAACATCGTGAATCAATGCCAAAAAACTGCTTTCGGCCAAATAGCACCAAAAGGCTATGAACGTTCTTATTTTGAACTTTGAACAAAATTGACGCTTGACTCATTTTCTATTGTCCTCGCTACACCCACTTAATGCCTAATATATTGGAATCCCATAACAATACTTGACACATGTCTGACATACGAGTTCATAATTGCCAATCATTGATGCCTTGAAAACTCAAGAGCCAGCCTAAGGCAAGGCGTCGATTTAGCTGTTCAAATTCTAAATAAACTTGTCCTTAGGCCACGTTCAGTTTCTGAAACGATTGCAAAACAATGTATTGGACTATTGTCTTGCACAGACCTTTCACTTTTTCGTTCGTTTGTACCCACACACGCAGGCCCGGATTTACCATACAGGCACAGTAGGCAGTTGCCTCGGGCGGCAAGAATTGGAGGGCGGCAAATTTTGAGAGAAAATTTCAAAACTTGTTATATTCGTGGGAATTGAATTTCCCGCCTATTTCGTCAGCACGCGTACCAACATTATGAGTGTAAAATGCTCGAATCGAAAAAAATCGATTCGGACAATTCTCGATATTGGCCTAATATCGAATATTCGATAAGTTTCTGTATCGAAAATCATCTTGTTCAGACTTGTTCTATATCCATCCTACAGTATTCTGATAAACATAACCTTTTGTCTGTCGTTATTACTGAAAATTGGTGAACGATCATCAACGTCATTGTTTATGTCAACAGTAAGTGTCACAAGTTTCAACGGCACCAATTTCAGGTTTGTTATCTTTACAAATATTTTTCTTACATGCTAATTACTACGAAATGACGAAAAATTCTACGAAATATTGTATGGTCAATATGCAGTTCAATCGAATACTCGTTTGCACACCCGTATCAAATTGTAGCGCTGAACGATCATTCTCCGTACTGCGGCGAGTGAAAAAGAGATCAAAACTGGTTGCAGAACGATTGAACGCACTCGCTTTATTGACTATAGAGTCAGATTTGCTTATGTCTTTAGATTTCGATTCCATTATCGATGAGTTTGCCGTCCGAAAATCGAGACGTAAAAACTTCAACCAATAATCAATAATCGCATACACAATGCTAATTGTTAAATGATTATAATAAACTGACTATAATAAAATGAAAAATCTGCTCTCAGAAAGGTGCATTTAATTTATTGAAAAACTTTCCGAACCAAACTTATTACACCATTGAAAAAGTTTCGTAGGGCGGGGGCGGCAATTTTCGCAACTGCCTAGGGGCGGCAAATTTCTAAATCCGGGCCTGCACACACGTTGTTGAAATGTAATGCAACAAAGATAAAAATTGCATTGTAAATAGCGCTTGTGATAAACAAAGAAAACAAAAATAAAAATGTGTCAGGAATGTGGTAACATACTCAAGCTTTTTTTATATAAAAAAGACGGACACAATAAAATTGTATCAATCACTTTAATGATGTCTTTATTTCGTCTGTGCTATGCAACAAATTGCGGAGTAAATGATAAAGACGAAATGCTTAAGTTCATGCTTTGCAGACAGTGTTACTTCCCGTATTTAATTTAATCAGATGAAACACATTTCATAATAAAAATTAACCCTTTTTCCAGGCTTTCCCATGTCTGCTATTATAGCAACAGCACGTGAGGTATCAACACCACAAACTATAAAAAAAATTATTAAACAATAAAAATAGTCTCACAAAGAAGTCTCATTTACCTACCTACTTTACCTACATCGGATGCGAATTGCAGCTTATTAAAAATTCATACCACATAATTTCTGTGAAATTATTTGAAGGAAAGAAAGAAAAAAATTATAATGTAAATTTTTTGGGATCTCTCAAAACCGTTGGTTGATTTATCTTTGTTGAAATTACGTGAGCTGAACTAAATTCCTTGCATACGAAAATAATTATGACTACATCATGCATTCATACATGTATTAACATTTAAGTGATTAGTTAGGTTGGGTAAAACGAAAGGAATTTATCTATGAGTTGGTTTTAGAATAAATGTTGCGGTGGTTCATGCTTAAGACTTTTTTTTACAAAAGCGATTCTTGATGTAAAATTAAAGGCGGTTAGGTAAGCAGGACAGTTGGTTGAAAAAGTAATGTTCTTACCCCTTAACTTACTTACTTTACTTAAGGTGGCGCTACAGTCCGGTGTGGACTTGGGCCTCAATCAATAGTCTCTGCCTAGCTAGGTGTCTCCAGTTTTGCACTCCAAGTTTATTGAGGTCCTCTTTCACTTGTGTGCGCCACCTAAGTCGTGGTCTTCCTCTAATTCTAAGTCCCTCGGGAATAGTGTCGAAGGCTTTGCGTGTCAGATCATTGGTGTCCATCCGCTCTAAAGCCATCTGAGTCTCTGGACCTGGCTAGGTCCATGTCGTTGTCAATGCACACGGGGATAAAGATGACCCGAAGAACTTTCCTCTCGAAACAGCCTAAGGCACACTTATCCGATTTTGTCAAGGTCAATTCTTCTGCACCATACAGCAGGACTGGGATGATGAGGGAGAGGGTATTGTACAGTTTTACCTTAATTGCTCGAGAGAGGGTGGTGGAGAGAAGGATCTCTTGCGATTGTACCCGTCCGACGTCGAATTTTCTTCCAGAATTTCCTTGTTTTGGCCGTTGTCAGGATATTCGTAGCACTACCTTAGCTACGACGCACGACTCACGAGGTAGTGGTCCGAGTCGATGTTGGCTCCTTGGAAAGCTCGAACATCTAGAATTCTGGACAATTGCCGTCAATCGCGATGTGATCAATCTGGTTGACGGTTGATTGATCAGGAGATCTCCATGTACCTTTATGGATGTTGAGATGTGGGAACCATGTTCTTGCTACCACAACATTTCGCCCTGCAGCAAAATCGATCAGCCGAGCTCCCGAATCCTCCTGTACAGCGCTGCATTATATTTTTCTTGCTTGCCTACAAGAAGCATGGGCTTCGTTTTCTTGGCTGTTTGAAACCCAGCACATGAAAGGCATCATCCCTGATGGCTTCCTCGTAATTCTGCCACTGTTTCTAAATACTCGATGACAATTGTAGCGGACTTATAATGAGGTTACTTGACACTCAATCGGAGTGTCCGACGTCATATACTTTCCTGGACATGGACTTAGAAAATAATTCTATTTCGACCTAATATCGAAGATCAATTAAGCTTGTTTACGAGATTAAATCAAATAAATAAATGAATATTCACTATGAGAGGGCTCCATCAAAATAATTTGCTTTCGTATATAATGAAACCAATAAGAGCTGAAGAATAAGGTATGGCACTTCCGTCCGTGTGTCTGTCGATCCTTGTGTCAACAGCGACTTTCGCGTATAATTATAAAGTTGCAAATTATTTTCTGCTAGACTGTTTGCCATCATACGTATATAAACTTGGTTTGCTACAAAAGTGATAAAACTGAAAATGTTTAGACAACAACTAAATGCTTTCAAATAATTCAATCATACTGCAATATGAACTAACTATTCTTAATCCAATCAATCACGAATATTCTGTTAACTAAAACAGAAGTCATGTTATTTACTTGTTTCGTGACTTCACTTAGGGTTTTGTGACAAATTAATCAACAATTACTTAACTGCATAATGAGGCAGTCAAAGTTATATACTTGAAATCCAAAAGCAAGCAAAAAGACAAATTTTGGCATTGAAAGTATTTATTTTTCAAAAGTGGTAGCGTCGAGCTTTTAGAGATTAATAAGAATAATTCCATTAAGTGAAAGGCAGAGTTGAATGATAATAATTGTCATCATTCATAGGCTTAACAAAGCTTCTGATTGCATCGCAAATGCAACTAATAAAAAACACAACAAAATGCGACATATTGCACGTTCTTGACCCGAAAAGCCTTTTGAAATATCTAGTTGTCAGCTCTTTTCTGAAAGAATTGACTGTCCCCTCGAGATTGTTTCTAATGTTAAATATCTTGGTGTTATTTTGGACAACAAACTATCATGGAATGAACATACGGATTACCTGTGCAAAAAAGTTTCAAAAAAATTAGGAGTCCTGAAAAAAATTCGACCAAGTCTATCGCTAAGCAGTGCTGTCAGAGTGTATAATGTGATAATCAAACCCCATTTTGAATACTGTCCCAGTTTATTATATGTTTTCAACCTGACTCAAAAAAACCGAATGCAAGTCTTACAAAATAAAGCCATGCGAATAATATTAAAACGTGATAATTATACAAATGTACGCGAAATGCATGTTTCTTTAAACTGGTTAAATATCAACCAAAAACTATACATACAATCAATGATATTTGTCTTTAAAATAAAAAATAATATGTGCCCTGAGTATTTGAGTGAACATGTTTCTATCTACAGTGGTAACTACCCTCTGCGTAATAGAGAAGATCTCAGAATTCAAAGAATGAGAACATCAAGAGGCCAACAATCAACATTTAATTCAGGATTCCAATCCTTTAACCAGATGCCGCAGAACATTAAAAGTGCTAATAACTTAACAACATTCAAAAGACTTGTTTCAATACACGCTCGTGAAAATATTATATGAAATGTACTATGTACTTTAATTATTTGTACATCTATTAATTTAAAACTATTTGTTTTATTAATTTAAAAACTTATGTGTTTATTAATTTAAAAATTAAATTGTAAGATCTCGTAATGTAAACAACAAATCGATGTAAACTAAATGGCTTCCAAAGGCCAAATTTCAAATAAACTAACTAACTAACTAACTAACTAACTTTATATGCTTGACTGAAAAAGATTGAAGCTAAAAATTGATTTGTTTGCTCGATGATCACATCGCATTTATTAAGCATCTGGAATTAGTTTATACAACTTGCATGGTATTCAAACATAGTCCTTACTAACCGTAGCTATGAAAAGTTTCATACTTTAACTACTAAAAGCTGATTAAAAGACTTTAATCGAATTGAATTAATGTTGTGTTATTATCAACCTATTTGACAAACGATCATATAGTTTCAAAATATTTGTAAGCACCTAATGCAGGTGGCCTTTTAGTCTTAAAGAATTGTATGCAGTCAATTCTAAGTGAGGCAATAGACATCTGTTCAACAACGAACTGTATAATGCATATAAATGCTTATAATCCAGTGCAATGGTAGAGAGTGGTAATTCTCTTCCAAAAAAGGAAAAGGACAACACCAATCATTCAAATGGTCGGTAAGTCTTCTATCGAGCATCAGCAATGGATAAGAAAAGATTATCAACAGGGCCCTGACCATTTCATCAGTTCTGGTTCAAGGCTGATAATAATGCCGTTCATGCCTCGTCTAGTCGTTTCTGATATCCAATGGAATAAGTAAAAAATACTATGCATGCTTACGGTTCTGGTTGATTTTGAAAGAGCTTTCTCCTCTGATTATAGGTCTTTAATTGCTGATCAGACTTGGCATAAGTAATAATTCATTGTTGTATTATGCTCTTTGATATTCTTCCCGGAAAAAAGGTTGTTGTCAAAAGCAGTAATGGAACTATTTCTGCAACAAAAAAGCGCTAAACTCAACCTCAGGCTTATGGACAGCGATTAACGAGCAATAGTTATGTAAGTGAAGTAGGTAGGTCCAGTGTGTGTTGAAGAGATTGTGCTTGTGATAAAGCCTATGAGAATTTGCTAAAAGGTTGCTGATTGCAATCGAATCTTCTTCTCCCACCAATTGTCCCTTCCTCGTTGCATTAGAAACTTTCTTTCGAACCGGTCAATACAAGTTGTATTGGATGGTTTAAAGTCTGAAACCCACAATATAAATGCTGGTGTGCCACAGGGCTCCATTTTGTTTCCAACCCTCTTCCTCATTTTCATTAATGATCTCTTGTCTGTAACTTCAAATCCATTAAATTGTTTCGCTGACGATAGCACCCTTAGCTTTTCTTATTCGTTTGCAGACTCGCCCCTCCTCTTCGGATGTGTATTTTAAACGGCAAAATATGATAAGCTCATTAAACTCTGAATCAAAAAGCATTTTACAATGGGGAATTAAAAATCGCGTAGAGTTTAATGCTGTCTTGTATCGTTGAAGCGAGATATACCCCCCTTGCCACTGTCCATGAGTGGAACTTGCATCAACGAGACCGAACATCTCGAGATTCTCTTTATGTGCATAACTGACCACCTCTTGTGGAACGAGCACATATGCGATGTCGCCACAAATGCCGCAGGATGTTTGGGTTTCTTAAGACGATGCAAGAAATTTTTCTCCTCGTCTGATCATGGCTAATAGATATCTATAAGACCTATGTATATCCGTCCAAAGCTTGAGCACAATTCCCATCTCTGTGCTGGTGCTCCAGCTACTTACTCTTGGATGGAATACAAAAAAAAAGCTGTAAGAATGATTAGTGATAGAGACATCACTGACTCATTCACCCCTTTAGACCACTGTGCGTTACCAGTTGCATTCCTCCCCTCAAACAATTCGCCCGTAATACTCGCGCTTCTAGTAATAGTTTACCCTCGACGACGTACTCGACTTCGGACGTACTCTCAAGTATAGAGAATAATTTTTTAGACAGACAGACGGAAGGAATCGCTGCACCCTCTTTTTTCGACTTCTCTATCATCGTAATGTCATATTTGGAATTTGGTCAACATCTCAATTTTTTTTTCAAGAATACAAGACTTGCCATATACGAGAATAAAAAACTATGATCGAAAAAAAAAACACTTTGAAAATTATGCTTATCGTAGAGCTTCACATGACCTGCGCCATTTCCACCTGTTTTAGAAAAAAAATGTATTAATGCGATAATAATTATTAACAAGCTGTTCCTATGCTATTTTTCTTGATTGCTTAGAAATAAGGAGCAAACAGTATATTTTTACTGTCTTTAATACAATAATTCGATTAATTGGAATGCATTAAAAAAGCTTTTGTTGCCAATAAGAAATCATAATTATTATTTGTGCCCAATATGAAGGTACTTATCTATATTGAGTAATTAAAAGTTAAAACATCTAGTATTTTAAATACCCATGTGATCAAATAAAATGTTGCCTTTGGAATCTTAAATGCTGTCTAAACGATACAGTTTTTATTCCTTTCCGCTTGTTATTAATAAATAATAACACCATATCTCTCCACCACTGGTCTATGCAACAGCAATGCAGCTCGTTTGTTTAAAAGAGATTCAGAAATACATTAGACATTCACATTACCTATGTCCTATATGTGTATTGATTGTAAAGATAAATATCTCCGAAACTAAAAATTAATCATAAACGTACGTTGTTTGCCACACTAACCACTAAGTTTTCCATGCGAACAGTCAACCACGCGTTATGCTTCGCATGCCAGTCGTTGTTGATAAATAATTTGAGATTATAAGCTAGACCACGCATGGTCCACGGATTGTTGCACGAGTTATTTCTACTTAGCGACAGTAATGACCACGATCGGTAATATCGATCGATAATAATTTTTCATTTATTATTTCCATAAGCCACCAAATAAAATAAACTGAGTTTGAAAATTGACAAAACACTTCCTCAATTGTGCAACTGCGAAATTAGGCCCTAGAGATCTAAATCGAATCCTTATTTCGTAATAATGGATACTTTCTAAAACCCATTTTCCGAATTGATCTCTTTTCTTTTACTTGTATACTTGAAGGCCATCAATCTGTAATGTGACGCTTTGTCTCAAAGCAGTCTTATAGCCTATTCCCACCAACGTGATTTAGCTAAATCAACTTAATTTAGCTAAATCACATAATTTATTTCATGATTTGCCATACATTTTCAATTATTTGAAATTACCTGATTTAGCTTGTTTATTTTTTAATTAGGTATAAATCACCTCGATGATTCCAGGCTGAATGATTTCATGCTCAAGTAATGAATAAAATTCATTTCAAATTCATTTCTTTTTTCCTTTTGAGGCCGTGTGCGAATTGGATGAATTGTGGTTAAAAATTAAAAATGGATGAATTTTTAACCACTACTGTTATTTTTTAACCTGCTCAGCAGCTAGTCAAATTATGCGAAGTGTCAAAATTTAACCAAACGTCAATTTTTAAGCCATTTTTAACTGAATTCGCACACGGCCTGACAGTGAAAATTTAATTTTTGTGTCATATATTGATATATTTTATTGAAAAGTTCAAAAAAAATGTCAAGATTGTGATAAATGTCAAGCTAAATTAAGTAAAAAGTTCAGTGCGAACGCCTTTCTTGATTTATAAATCAAATAAGCTTAATCAAGTCGGTGAGAAAAGGCTATTAGAAATCTTTTGTAACAATTACGATGAGCATTTGAGTAAAGCGAGCAATTATGTGGATGTTGACAGTCTTTTGAGATGGATATCGAAATTCCTCAAAGACTTTTATCTGAGTAGTAGTAGGTATGACTTTTTCTTCGGTGCTGAAGTGTACTAAATTCGTGATGTAAAGAGCCTCTTTTCGGTAGGTCGGAGGCAAGTGAGCTCTTGCCACACGTTCGAAATGCGCTGCACGACAAAAAATCAAAAAAAAATGAGTCGATTAGAAAGAGTCATTGCAATATTTTATTGTGTAGTTAAGAGTAACGAGACCTGTCTCATCAAAATAACATAAAGTAGATTTAAAAACTGTCCAATTAAGTAACTAACCAAGATTTATGACGAGTATTATTCTACATTAATTCTGAAGCCCTAATAATGAACGTTAATTTGATCAACCTTGCATTGTTTTTCAATTCTGTTTTTGAATAAACTCAAGTGTATGAACACGAACGTTAGGTTAGGTTAGCTTACGAGCTGTTTTGTAAACGGGGTCCATTGTGATCCCTTAACAAAAAAGACAGCATCGAAACTCCTTAACTATTGGTTAACATACCTACATAGATTGGTTCATTAACGAAATCCAAATGTGTTGTCAATGAATTTTCTCATGTTCACAGTTCACCATTGGGACTTGCGCTAGATCGTCCAGTTCTTCAACAAATGTGTTTCCGAAGCAACGGACTAGATTAGATTGGAGGTTTGGATATTCACAAAGCAAGTGTTTAATGGATTGTGTTTCCTCTTCATCCTGACAGCTCCTACAGAAATCGTGTGCAAATATGTCGATGGTGAAATGACCTCTTAGTGCACCTATCAAGCTTTTGATATTCCTTTTACTCGCGATAAGATAAACCGAGTTTGTTTTTCATTAATTTTAGGCCATAAGTGGAATTCCAGAAGTTATTGATTAGCTCCTTTGTTTTAAGGTCATCTAACTTCGTAAACCCCGAGACCGTTCTTAGTTGCTCAAGAAGATATTTCGTCGAGTGCATGATCTTTTCCATGGTGGTAAGGAACTTACCCGATATCATGGCTCATTGCGTTATCAGCATGGCTAACAAAGCCGGGGTGATAGAACCCCTCCCTGTGGTTTTTCCCTTGTAGCAGTGCTATCTCCCATCTAAGAGTTGAAAACTCTGCCACTTAATATGGTATAAATCCAGTCAACAATTACAGATTCAAACTTGGTAAATGCTCCTTCGATGTCTTAAAAAAAAACGGCCAAGGTATGTTCTTTATGTTCGAGAGTTTTCTCAAAATGATGAACACCCTAGTTCAATGCAGTCTCCACAGAACTACCCAAAAGTTAGACGTGGTGGTTGGAGAAGTTCCCTAACATGAAGAAGCAGATCAATTGTTCTCTCCAGTGTCTTAAGAAGAAATGAAGAGAGACTACCTGGTCTATATTTTTTTGTGGTTGAGTGTGTCGGTTTCCCAGCTTTTGCAGATTCCCCTTAAAGATTACCCTAAGCCGAAAAGTTATTATTTTAAGAGCATTTTGAAGAGGAGCAGGTATAATCCCGTCCGGCTGATTTATAGGGTTTGAACGAGTGGATTGCCCAGACAACTTTCTGCTCTGACATAACATGTTTTGAGTCTGATTTATGAATAAGTAGATTCCAGCGTGTTCGATTGCATGTAATTAGAACTTTCTGAGTTCTTATTAGCAAGAAAGTTTGTTTCTATGAGGAATTCGACCATGATACTTCGGGGTGTTTGGTATAATCCGGAATCGTGGGAGAACCCTATGAAGCCTCGTCGCCTCACTTGTGTTTTCAATTGATTCAAACTCGAACGTTAAAATCAAACAATTTAAGTCAATACAACATTTCAATTACCAGAATGCCGAACCTAAAAATATTAATTCAGATCAGTATCGAAAGTAAACATCAAATTAAATCACCTTCATGCATTCCAATCCAATTCATTATTTTGACCAACCCTAAACGTTTTTTTTTTTTCGAATACAAAATCATCATAACTCAATTTTGTTTCCATTATGGATGCAAAATATTCAGAAAGCAACCAAATTTAAATCGGGCTCTTATAAGTATGGTAAAGAGGTCTGTAAAGAGGCATTTGGTAAGAAAAAAAAATTATGAATCGCCATTCATCACCTTCGTGGATTTTATCTCTTCTCCAGCCAAATTTGAACAGAAACGGTTGCTGCAATTTGTTCGCATACATCGGATTTCGGATTCAGCTAACTCAAGTTGTTCCATTTTGCGCTGCTGTTTGGTTCGATGCAGTAACAGTGTTACAGTGTATTATAATTACCCACTCGATGAAGGTAAAGTCTCGTTTACGAAGCTGTAACTCGGCATAGTTGCAGTTGGGTTGCTTATGATAGTCCAAACAAATCATATCCAGCTTTTTAACTTACGCGCCTCCAGGTGGTACCACTATCGATTTTCCATACTAAATTGTTTACAAGTTATTTTACTTCTGTCGTTAAGTTAGTTGAGTTGAGTATTTAGAGACAACTCGGTATTCGGTAGTAAGTCTGGAAATTGTGATCTTGGTATGTCATGATTGTGATGAAGAAGTTTATGGTCTTGCCAAACTCTCATCATCATATTAGACTAACGGAAAGACTACTGTTGGATTGACCTACTTTCGAATGTCAGAATTCAATTACAAGCAACATGAATGTTGCGCCAACAGTCAAATGATTACTCATTGTGAGCATTCCAGACTTTTTTTATGACAAAACTATTACCAAAATTACTACCTTCTTTTATGGGTTCAGCTGTAAATTTGATTTTTGTACGATGTCCTCACGATAAGCGAAAAAGGGTGATTTAAGAAAAACAACAATAAATACGAAAATGTAAACCTTGGCTTAAATTGCTCCATACCTCAGTGGGGCAGTTTTTTTTCTAGCACGATGTAATAAATGGATCAACGACTTTTGACGATGCAGAAGTATAAACTCTGAAGCGGTTTCTTTTGTCGTTTGTCTGGTGCTTCGAGCGAGATAAAATTGGTGGGTTGAGGTGAGAATAGGAATCAAATAAAATAGAAGAGATTGTCTGTAATTGTGGTTTGATTTTTTGTATTTTATTTACGTTTTTGTGGTCACAAAACCAGAGAATTGATCATCTCGAACGAAGGTTATCGTTTACTATGGGCGTTGAGCAATGCTGAGCTTTAATGTGGTACTTATGTTTGTATTGATCGATTTTGTATTTATTGATGTTGCAGCAATCAAATAAAAGGCTATTCAACATGCTACGGGTTGAGATACGTTTTGTATTCTTGTCAAAGGAAAATTATGATGTAGGCGTAAAAAAAATTGGAAGCTGTCAAGAGAGTAGATTAAGTGTTAATGAAAAGGAGTGTAAAATGGTTTGGAGTAACAAGGTCATAAGTCATAACAGATGCTGCATTTACTTTTAAAGTTGATGTCAATCGAAATAATTGGGATATCATTGTTGGGTTAGGTGCATGTGGGTGAAGGTTGCAGTGTCGACACACCAGGGGATTGCCAGGGTCAGGGATTGACACATTGCTAATATAAAGCACTAACCATTTTGACCTCTTTAAAAAGCAGAAATAACTCTTAAAAGACACTGCGATAAGACACTATCCTGCAATTGACGAAGAGGGCTAGCTATCACGGTGAATAATCTGCTTACTTAAGATGGCGCTAGAGTCCAGGTTGGACCAGGGCCTCATCCAAAAAGCGTCTCAAGCCAGCTTGGCCCCTAGCTACCTGTCTTCAGTTCCGCACGCCAAGTTGGTTGAGGGCCTCTAACCACCTGGGTCACGGACATCCTCCCGGGTTGGATTGGAAGGCTCTACGGTTCGCAGCATTATTTTCCATTCGCTCTACATGACCAAACCATCTAAGGCATTGGACCTTTTTTGCTAGGTCAGTGACTCTGAACCGTACAGTTCTGGGTTGAATCTACGTCTCCATTCTTCATTTTTGCAGACGGGACCAAAAACCACTCATAGAATTTTTCTCTCGAAGCAGCCCAAAGAGTTTTCATCCGAGGTTTTCAAAGTCCATGTCTCTGTACCATACATGAGCAACGTTTTGTAAAGTGATAATTTATTTGCTCGAGAGATGACTTAACGACTCAATTATCTTCTAAGTCCAAGGAAGCAGCGATTGAAAAGTGTGTCTCTTCGTTTGATTTTGGCGCTGGTGTCGCTGTCTGATTTTATAGCGAACCCAAGATAGAAAAAGTCCTTAACTACCTCGAAGTTAAATCTGTCTACACTGATGTTGGCTCCCACACGTCGATGTTGGGTGTCCTTTCTTGTTGGCAATATTAACTTGGTTTTGCCCTCGTTAACCGCTAGACGGAATGGGTCTAGGCTAGACCCATTCTCCTAGCCTCCGTCTCAAGGCTCACGAACGCTCCACTGACATCACGCTATATTGTATATTTATATCAATGTCGTCTGCGTATCCTAGTAGCTGGACGGAATTTTGAAAGAGTGTGCGTCTGGTGCTGACGTTGGAGTCTTGCAAAATATTTTCAAAAATGATGTTGAAGAAATCGCATGACAGCGCAACACCTTTTCTGCTCTATATGGTTGGTCTATATAGACGCTGTCATACGAGGCCTTGAATCGGTGAAAAGGAGGTAGATATCGATTTGAAGATCCCGGGTCTTCTCCAAGATCTGCCGTAAAGTGAATTTTTGACCGATGGTGGACTTTCTGACTCTGAAGCCACAATGATAAAGACCTATCAGGTTGTTGACGAGAGGCTTCAAACGTTCACACAGCACGTCAGACAAGATCTTGTTGGTGATGTTTAGGAGACTTATACCTCTGTAGTTTGTGCAGTTCAGAGGATCTCCTTTCATGAGGATCGGGAATGTAATGCTGAGGTCAGGCTACTATCCTCCGACCAAATCTTGCAGATGAGCTATTGCATACACCTTACCAAATCATCTCCATCTGCTTTGTACAGTTCGGCGGCTAGGCTGTTCGAATTTAGATATTGCTTCTTGACTTCGCCATTACACAGCTTGGAAAAGTGGTCTTCTATAGTCTTCACTGAACCAAATCGGTGGGTAATATAGATGAAAAACGTAGTCAATATGATGAAAAATTCTTCAATTTTAGTCCATTGAACCTTTTCATGTAAAAGATGAACAACAGTTCATCAATATGATGACAATTTTAACTGATGAATCTCGTACATCATTCATCAATTTGTTTCATCAATATGATGAAAAAATTCCCCTCTAATTTTTAATCAAATGATGAATTGGTTCTTCATATTGACTAAAACGTTCATAAATATGGTGAACTCATTCATCAATATGAAGAAGAATTTTCAATTTTATGAAAAATTCATCAACATGATGAATAAAGTTCTTCAATATTATGATTTAACTAGTGATATTGATATTTGGATTCATCAATATGTTGACATTACTTCAATTAGATAAATAATTTTCATATACTTCATCAATGTGATAAAAATTATTCATCAATGTTGAGAATTAATGCGACGTACTAAGTATAGGTACCAAAGAAATAATTAAAAAACAAATTGAATTTAATAGCGAATTTGACTACATAATTTTTTATTTTTATTTCCGATTATGATTCTTTTTCAAACTAAAAGTATTAAATTTAGTAATAAGTCTATTTAAAAAACCTCTCTTAGGGGTACACGCTTCGAATATTTCCTATTTTTGTTGGGAGCATGCTAGCCAAAAACTAAATTTCTTCACCCAAATTCAGCCTCCGGAACTAAAATTGAAAAAAAAAGGTAGATTAGAGTGAAGCTAGGGCTAATTAAATTTTTGAATGCTTTTTTTAAGTAAGAAAGGTAAGATAGATTAAGTAATAATAAACCTAAATTTCCAATGAAGATCACAATAAGAAAAACAACATCAATGCAACTTACCTCGCTTTATATTTCATTTTGTTCTCGGAGTCTCTGATTCCTGTGGTCCATGCTTCTTAGAACTTTCTTCGAGATTTTGTTTCCTTAAATCCATGCGATTTTGTGTTTATCCATTCCCAAAATGAATATAAAACTTTAAAACAAAAAAAAACAATATCTTATTAAGTATATTATGAACAGATTGCATGAACAAGTTGAATTAAGTGTCTTTTTTCAATATTAGATATTATGTAATTTAACTTACCTTCTTTTCTTATATTTCCTTCCTTTTCATCTTTTTAGTTACAGTTATCTTGATTTGATTTTATACGGATTCATTTATATGTATTTTATCTTCAATTTTTACTTTTCACTTTTTTTAATCTCGATTTTCGCCACGAGAACTTCAGACTTCAGACACTTTAGAACAAGAACGATAAACTGAATGACTGAATCTTTATCAAGAAATATAGATGTGGCTTCTTTTACCACGTGTCTGCATCATTGTTTGAACATTGAAAACATTTTCATCAATTCTTCAATATGATGCATATCATCTCAATATATTCATAAATATGATGCATTTTATAAATGTGAAGAAATAATTTATCAGTTTGATGATAGCATTCATCAATATGAAAAAAATAATCATTAGAATCTGGGTTCATCTTATACGTGAAAAGTTTTGATGAACTGATGAAATTTCCCCTCCAAAAATTTATGTAGAATAACTGGTTAAACAGTTGATGAAATGAAGTTCTTCATATTGAAGAACGGTTCATTGGGCAAATTTTTTCTTAGTATGATTACTTCATCAATAAGATGAAAAGATCATCTATATGATGATTTTCAGTTGATGAACGCCGTTCATCAATATGACAACTGTTATTTTTTTCAGTGTTCTGATAGTCTCTACAGGCTTCGGTTCGGGGTGTAAAACCTTTAGTGTATTTTCCAGCTTTGTAAGACTTTCGAGCCTCGTTCCCTCTCTGTCTATGTATCTATCTATCTCCATCTCCTTGATCACACGGTGCTCATGCTCCCTTTTTTTCCTTTGTTTCTTTCTGAGAAGTGAGAAGTTTGTGCTCCTCTCTCTTTTTCTACTCGTAGAGCTCTCGAGCAGTTTGAGTTCTTCTTTGCAGCGCATGTGCTCGCCGGTACTCATCGTTAAACCAGAGGTTTCGTTGTTGTGGCTGTGTAAACCCTTGGACTTCAGAGGCGGCATCTCTGATAGCTGCTTGGCAGCGTTACCACTAGTTTTCAGCAAAAGACCTCTAAGGTCGCTATCGGAGACCATCGACCTCGACCTCTTAACAATTTCGTGTGTTGACCTTGATCGAGATATCCGCTTTTGAACCTTGGCTACAACACGGTAGTGATCCGCGCACCTCGAGTGTGCGGACGTCTGCCTGCTAGAGAAGTGTCGTGTATCGATCGCAATGTGAGCAATATGGTTATCCCCGTGTGGATATCAAGATGTTCAAATCACGTACTTGCTACCTTAACGTCTCTCCTGAATCCGTTTTCGGAGATGGTGTCGTGTAGACTATATCGTCCGATTATTATACCAAAGATTTCTTCTCTGCACTGAGGTGCTAATTTATAGAGCTCTGTCGGTCACAGTGTCCAAAATGGGCCGATGACGCCACCAGCTTGAAATCCACACCTAGCAGTGACTTTATCGGCATGCATTGATTGATCTCGGAGATGTAACATTAACCAGATGTCCGCTATCGGCTGTCATAGTTCGGAAGTTCTTATTGGTGGACCACAGCCTGACATGATTGTATGTACATTGTACAATGTACATAATAGAGTCCTCTCCCATTGTTGCAAAGCCAGTTTTAAAGCAATAACCTAAAGTTCCCTTAATCGCTATAATTTTCGCAGGAAAAATAGGAAAAATTAAACTTATCTACGACCTACACACCTAAATGAATAAAAACCCAAAAATATTTTTCTGTTTTACTTTCAGTTATGGTTTGTCGTATGAAGAAATCGAAAAAGGACTGCCAACAATTGATACATCTAAGACACTCATACGAGAAGTTTGTCCGCCATTCTTTTCGGGCGTCGAATGTCGTCCGGGAAAATATCGCCGTTTCGACGGACTATGCAACAACATTGAACACCCGACATGGGGAGCAACAATGTCACCATTCCAACGCCTTGTTGGGCCATTATACTCCGATGGCATAAATGCACCAAGAATTTCCGTCACCGGAAGAGATTTGCCATATTCACGTGTTGTGTCGCGGACGATGCACCCAGACGATGGATTCCACGATCATGCTGGAACAGTAATGGTAATTGCTTGGGGACAATTTATGGATCATGATTTCACTCTCACTGGCACACCACTTGGTAAGTCTTATATAATCATAATGTGTAACAAATTATTAACTTACTGGATTCCCCTCTGTAGATCCAATTAACCGCAACGATCCCGAGGAATGCTGTAAGCGGCCATTGCACTTGAAACATCCATATTGTAATGAAATTCGTATTCCTGACGATGATTACTTCTACAGACTGTTCAATGTCAAGTGTATTGATTTTGTTCGTGGATTTCCTTCACCAAGACCTGGCTGTAGATTGGGTGAGTTATGTTGCATGATCATGAACAATATTTTTAATTAGATTCGTTATGGGAACACAAAAGTGCACTAGAACTTAAAGTGAACAGAATATGATTAAGTTTGTAGATATGAGTATTAAAATAAATGAGGCTTGACGATTGTCTTAATTGCTGACTTAATTGAATCACTCTAAACGCCAAAGCTGAATAATCTGTTCAACACTTTTAATAATTTGTCTTCATAATAAATGTTTTCGAGCCGTTGGCGTTGTTGCGTTGTTAAGGTAGGTTTTCCTGAAAAAAACATAAGTAAAGTTAAATGAGGAACAGTTTAATGGTAATAATAATAATAACTAATAAGACTACCCAAGTTTAGTTCAATTTCCAAATAGATACAGACAGAGCACCAGACCAATTCCGGTATTTTTTTTTTCTTCAATGCCGTCGTAACTTCAGTTTCCTAAATTTGTTGTTTGTTATACATTGTGCTTCCATTAATATCTACTTACTTACTTACTTAATTACTTATTTAAGGTGGCGCTACAGTCCGGGGTGGACTTGGGCCTCAATCAACAAACCCCCCAGCCAGTCTCCAGTTTTGCACGCCGAGTTGGTTGAGCCTTGGTCTTCCTCTACTGCGCCGTCCCTCTGGGGTGCATTCGAAGACTTTACGGGCCGGAGTATTGGTGTCCATCCTCTCCACGTGCCCAAGCTATCTGAGTCTTTCGACCTTCACTCTATTAGGTAGGTCAGTGTCGCTGTACAGCCCGTACAGCTCGTGGTTAAATTTCTTCTTCTTCTCCTCTATTAACCGTTGATGCAGACAGGACCATAGATCTTCCGTAGAACTTTTTCTCGAACCGGCCTAGGGCGCTCTCATCCGTTTTTGACAGGGTCCATGCTTCTGCACCATATAGCAGGACGGGGATGATGAGGGTATTACAGAGCGTCACCTTATTTGTTCGGGAGAAGGTTTTACTTCTCAATTGCTTTCTTAGCCCGAAAAAAAAGCGATAAGCAAGATTCTTCTGATCTCGGCGCTGGCTGATGTCATTGTCCGTGTTGATAGCGGAGCCAAGGTATTCAAAGTTCGTACGTTTTGTCCAAGACGTCGGTGTTGGGTGTCCTTTCTCGATGACAGTATATACTTTGTTTTGCCCTCATTGACCGCTTAACCCTTTTTTTCAACCTTTGTCTGTATACTCGCAAAAGCACTGTCGACATCAAGCTGCGTTCTCCCAATAACATCAATGTCATCAGCGTACGCGAGTAGTTGCCCAGACTTCTGAAAGATAGTGCCTCTAATGTTGACGCGGGAGTTCTGCACTATTCGTTCCAATATCAGCTTGTTGACAAACTGCTTCAGTCGTTCACATAGTACTGCAGAAAAGATCTTATAGCCGATATATTTAGGAGGCTGATGCCTCTGTAGTTGGTGCAGTTTAGAGGGTCTCCTTTCTTCAGAATCGGGCAAACAATGCTGAGGTCCCATTCATCGGGCATGCTCTCTTCCGACCATATTCTGCAGATGAGTTGGTGCATGCTCCAAACCAAGTCATCGCTGGCTGCTTTGAAGAGTTCGGCAGTGATGCCGTCAGCTCCGGCGGCTTTTCTGTTTTTAAGCTTCGATATTGCTATCTTCACTTCTTCAAGGTCGGGTAGACGGAAATCCTGACTTGCGTCGTCTTCATTGTACGGTTCATTCTGTCTGACAGCTGAATTTGATTCGCCATCGCCGTTGTCGGTCCTTACAGGCTTCAGTTCGTGCTCGGTAACCTTGAGTCATTCGTTTTACCTCTTGGTAAAACTTCCGAACCTCAAACCAGGGCTTTCGATGTGGTGGCCGTCCCACGTCATACCCTCTTCTAGTACTTCCTCTTTTTGGCTTTGATCGTGATATCCGATGCACTTCCTTGGCTAAAACGAGATAATGGTCCGAGTCGATCTTGGCCCCTCCGAAGGTTCGGACATCAATAATGCTTGAAGAGTGTCTTGCGTCGATCGCAATATAATCAATCTGGTTGACAGTTGATTAGTCTGGAGACCTCCAGGTCCCCTTCTGGATGTTGAGATGTGGGAAACGCGTATTTGCTACTACTATGTTTCGCCCCGCTGCAAAATCGAATCCTGAATCCGTTATCGGAGGTTTTTTCGTGCAGGCTGTGTTTTCCGACTGTTCCAAAAAAAGATGTCCTCTCTTCCTAGTTTGGCGTTAAAATCTCATATGACGATTTAACGTCGAAGCTAGGGCATTGCTCGTATCTCGTATGTATTGTCGAGGAGCTCGTAAAACTTGTCTTTGGTGTCGTCATCTTACTCTTCTGTGGGGGCGTGAGCACATATTAGGCTTATGTTGCTGGACTAAGCCTTTATGTGGAATATCATGAGGCTCTCGTTGACAGCTCTGAAGCTGCTTTGCTGCCTAAGCCTGCCTCCAACGACAAAGCCACATCCAAACAGACGCTGCTGTTGTTGTTCTCTGTAGCAGTGGTCGTAGTAGATATCGCAGTTTTTCATCCTCCTTTTGCCCAGCCCATCCCATAGCAGTTCCTGGCGATTATATCCGCTTTATAATGGTCTAGGGCCTCCGCTAGTTGTTTGGCTGTACGTGGTCTGTTGGGACCTAACATTCCACGTACAGATCCGAATCTCGTTGTCCTTATTTCGTTTGCATGGTTCGTCATCAGTAAATCCGTCCATATCCAAGGCTTATTGTTGCTTCGCAACTAGATTTTCTTTATGTGATTTGGAAGTCATCTCAAAGCATGACCCCCAACCTGTAGGGCCAGGTCCTTATTTAAACTCCCAGGGCAAAGAGCCGGATAAATCTGAGGGCTGAGCTCCAGGTTAACTTCCCGTATAAAATGTGGAACTGTAGACGCCACCGTTGACTCCATCCTGTGAATTCTTCCGCCGCCGGCCGCCGCCGCCTGGAAAAAGGAGTAGTGCCTCAGTAGAAAACACTATCCCCGCCTTCCCTCCTTAGCAGTCGCCAAAGCCTTCCGTTGGGGTTTTCACCCTATCTCCAGCTGAGGTACTATAGACACGCGGACACCATCGTGATGGTGGATACCCTTAACTTTGATTTTAAAAATAAAATAAAAAAACGAAAAACCCAAATTCGCTCAAACCACTATATTCCAAATTTGAAGTCAATGGAACAAGTGGTTAAGGCAGTAGGTGCATTTACAGACAGACAGACGAACGGAGCGCGGCGCGGCGTGTCGCCGGACCCACTTTGTTCGACTTCTCTATCATCGCAATGTCATATTTGATCAAAATCTCAATGTATTCAAATTGTCCCAGTCGTTCTCAATTAATTAATGTAATTACATTTTGTACACTACACAATCTATGTCTTACATACTTAATCAAAAATGTTTAATTCGTTTGAAAGATCGTCAACATGGTAGCACATGATTTAAAAACGAAAAGAGGTATTCGCTTATATCCTCCTCTGTTAACCCTAAATCTGAATACGATTTATTTGTTTGCCTAAAAGCTAATTTAATCACAACTAATGATTTTGTATATTTCAGGATCCCGGCAGCAATTTAACACTTTAACTGGTGTAATCGACGCTAACACAGTCTATGGTGTTAAGGAACATTTCGCCCGAAAGCTTCGCACAGGTTACGGTGGTCTCATGCGCATGAATCCCGTCTTCCAAGAATATGGCCTAAAGGATCTACTTCCTCTCAAACTCGACATCCCAGATGAAGGTTGCACTAGGCCCAACAAGAGCATGTTCTGTTTCGAAGGTGGTGAGATTCGTGTTAACGAACAACTTGTCCTCACTTGCATGCACACACTCATGGCACGCGAACATAATCGACTTGCTACAGCTTTAGCAGAAGTAAACAAACACTGGGACGATGAAACTCTCTTCCAAGAAGCACGTCGCATCAACATTGCAATTGTCCAACACGTTACGTACAATGAATTCTTGCCAATTTTGCTGGGCAAAGAGATCATGGAAAAGTTCGGTTTGGTTTTGCATAAGGATGGCTATTGGGATGGCTATGACCCTAAGGTCAATCCAGGCATAATTGATGCTTTCGCTGGTGCTGCCTTCCGTTTTGGTCATTCTCTGTTGCCAACCGCAGTCGAACGATGGTCCAAAGCCCACAAATTCATTGCATCCAAGAGACTTTCAGATCTAATTCGTCGACCATACGATCTGTACCGTGCCGGTGTACTTGATGAGTATTTTATGGGCCTGATGAACCAAGTTGCCCAAGCAATGGATGACTCAATCACTCAAGAAGTCACGAACCATCTATTTAAAAAGGAAGGTGCTAGATTCGGCATGGATTTGGTTTCGTTCAACATGCAACGTGGTCGTGAGTTCGGTTTGCCCGGCTACATGGAGTTCAGAAAGTTCTGCGGTCTTCCGACCTCCAACACGTGGGACGAGATGTTCGGTTCAATGCCGAACGAGACAATTGTCAGATACGAAAGTATCTTTGAGTGAGTTTGCGTGTTGAATTTATGCCCAAAGGAGTGCATTAAGTGATGCTTTTTTATTATTATTCTTGCAGACATCCAGCGGATATTGATTTATGGTCGGGTGGTGTGTCGGAAAAATCGTTGCCCGGTTCAATGCTGGGCCCTACTTTTGCTTGCATAATCGCAACCCAAATGAGTTACATCCGAAGAGGGGATCGTTTCTGGTATGAGCTGCCAAATCAACCATCATCGTTCACACCCGAACAATTACAGGAAATTAGAAAGGCAAAACTTTCACGTTTGATTTGCGATAATACAGACTTGATAGATACTATTCAAATCTATCCAATGGTGCTACCTGATCATGAAATGTAAGTCAAATTATATTAATGTTTCCTTTATGAAGGTTTTGCTAGTTATGCAATTTTCTAACTATTGTTTTACTTGATAGCAATCCGAGGGTTCCGTGTAAGAGTGGAGTCATTCCATCGATAAACATCTCTAAGTGGGCGGATTATGGAGGCTCAGATTACTCACCACCGGTTTATGTAAGTTCGAAAAAATGATTGCATTTGTATACATTATGAAGTTTATGCTGTAAGGTTAAGGATTGGTAAGGAATGAAGTTTATTAGATTTATTTAATAATATTGGCCATTTGCTTATTTCTCTTTAATACACCTAATGCTGATTGAAAAGTACTTTTTTGACTGAGAACAAAAAGGATTTCTTTAACGAACCGATTTTTTTCAACTTTGATGCATATTAATCCCAGCTTTTGCATCAGTCAGCGTTTAAAATTGTAAGCTTAGATTGTAGATTCCCTGTGCAATGCTTGGCCCCCTTGTACACGAAACTCCGAAACTTGAAGGTCAGGTAGCTTTTGTTTTCGTTCTGCGACGTCTTTAAGATATTTTAAGACTTGGATCCTCAAGATCGACTGCAGCAAGGCACTACCACGGTCACACTGGGCAATGTTGAGCTTCTGAGAGTACTTAGTAGTAAATTCGTCGTTCACAACTATTCTCGTAAACGTGGCTAAGAACGCAGCCATCTCAGAGTTGGTAGGGTATCATTTGTCAATCAATCTGACCATGCGTTGTGGCGCACTGCTGAGTCCAAAGGGCATAACCGTACACTGCAACAGGGGCATGCATGCCGGGCACGGAAAACGCCGTCTTTTATCGATAATCTGTCTTCAGCGGGATCTGCAAAAACGCGTCCTTGAAAACCACGCTCGAGATAAAACGAGTATTTTGCAGAGGTGATAGCAATCCCCCTATATGAGAAATTGGATAAGCACCATTCCTAGTCTAAGCATTGACTTTCCTGTAGTCCAAACGATTTTTGCTTGGCTTGCGATCTAGGATTACACGAGAGCTCCAGGCACTGGTGCTTTCTTCGATCAACTCCAACTCCTAATATAGGAGTTTCTGCACCGCTTGAGACACCGGGTAATGACGTTGCTTAATGGTCTCGGCATCACCTATGGACTTATGTCGATAGTATGCACCTTACCTGCAGTGATGTCCATTCTAGGCCTTGAACAGAAGAGGAAGGAAACAGACTGATGACATCTCTTAACCGTTTGGAATGCTCATTGTCATCAGTGAGCTGATGAGCGTTTGGATCCAAATCCTTTTCGCTCAAGTACTGCGCTGTTGAGATTTCGTAGATTAACTGTTGTGCAATGCCAAATTGCTTCCATAAGTCGATTCCCAGATAAAGTTTTTCCTGCAGAGAAGGAACTAGATACAGGGGTATTGTTTTCGTCATCCCCTTGTGGCATATTTCCGCATAGACTTTGCTTTCTATTCTCTGCTGTTTCCCATCGGCAGTTTTAACTTCGGAAGAAAGTTTGGAGAAGTTTTGGTCATGTCTGCGCAAAAAGTCTTGACCAAGCAACTTATGCTTGTACCGCTATCAAGAAGACACAGTAAAAGTTCTCCAAATGTTTGGATGCTTGTAGGCTTTCTTCTTCTCCTCGAAATTTTCTCTCAGTTTGACTACCCTTGATTAAAGGAAGTTGATTAAAGTTAAAGGAAGGTCCAAATTGTTCTGTCCGGGCTGGACGTGGCAGAATCTTGATAAATGGGGCCGGTGGGAGAGATCGGTCATCTTCAAGGGTTCGAACGGTTTGGTCGGTGCTGTTGATGGGGGAAGTCGATGGAATTATTTTGTCTCCGGGTTTTCTCCGAAAAGCAAATCCCCCGGAACCTTGAGCTGCTCTTCGCCTCGTTTTCCAAGTATCAACATTGGGGAGAGGTGGTGTTTTCCCATT
The DNA here is from genome assembly GCA_943590905.1 of Sphaerophoria taeniata. Lineage (NCBI taxonomy): Eukaryota > Metazoa > Arthropoda > Insecta > Diptera > Syrphidae > Sphaerophoria > Sphaerophoria taeniata. Next base: position 184,818,250 of record OX016540.1, on the reverse strand, counting down.
CACATCTAACACAAAAAAGGGCTCTCTGAGGGTCTGGGCATTCGAAAATCGAATCCACCAGATGTAATTGCGAGTGCAATTTTCCCTTTTAGTGCTGAAGGCTGTCTGGGAGACGTTGTCTTGAGCAGTCTGGCACGTAGCGCTATCCTATTGAAGTCATATGTCTTCGGTGTCCATATTATCTAATTCAGACCACAAGAAGTTGGTGATTATCGAACTATAGCGATCGCTGTTGACGGTGATGGCCTGGCCGGCAGCATTTTCGAAGAATTACGGACCGATGACTCCTTCAGCCCAAAATCCACAGAAGATAGTAGCTTTATTTTGATGCTTTGGCACCTCGTGAATCGTGCATGAATTGATAACGTACCAAATTCGGCAATTTTGCTTATTCACGTAACCATTATTCTAAAAATGCGATGAGGCCGCTAAGGATGATTTTTCGACCAAAACGACGTATGACCATACCGGCTATATTTTCCACAGAACTTGAGTTTTTTGTTGCCGTTGACTGATTATTATTCATTGAGCCAGTGGACTCGAATTTGGCCACCAGCAATTGAACAACTTGGAAGGACGACCTGATAGAAAGGGTGCAATGCGCGCATCGTTGTTACTAGAGAACAGGGAACGCCCAGTTAGATAGTTAAGTTTTATCACTTGCACCTTGCACGTGTTACTCGATGCTGTAACTTACCATGATGATTTGTCTTTAATGACTCATTAAAAGACAATATTTTGATAGAATCTAAAAGAAACACTATGACCCCCACCAGCTGTCAAAATCAACGCGTCCCTATTGGAAAACCCCATTTAAAGATTAAAGGTTACATTTTTTTGTTTTTTTGTTTTTAGAAATAGGAAATTTTATTTTATTTTTAAATATTGCTCAAAAGGGTTTTGTTTATTGCATAGTTCTAAATTTATATTTCTTTAGTTCTGTTAATCTAAGTTTTAACCTTTATTTTTATTTTTTTGCAGAATTTCCTGAATGAAATCCCCGACACTCTGCTAAAGAAGAAATAAAGCTTAGACTCAGCAATGAGAACCTGTCTTTCTGCTCTCTAACTAAGGAATATAAAAAAGAAAACTGAACATAAACTCACATCATGAAGTCATTAAATCCATTTTAGACTTAAAAAACATCCATTGACAAGAAAACTGCAAGATCACATACGAATTACTACTTAAGAGTTAATTTAAACAAACAAAAATAGTTCAATACTTTTTTTCATCTATCTTAAGTTTATTTCTTACGAAAATATGGTTTTTTTTTGACGCAGAAGAGCGTATTCCATATTAAAAAAAAATCAATTTAATTTTTCCCTGATATTCAATTTCATTAAATCTAAGTCATCCTTCTTTTTATCTGTTATCCGTTCCGCTTTGTTCATCATTCTCAACAGAGAACTAAAAACAAATATCATTTATGAACATTTCAGCATTATTGTGTAGCTTGCAGCCATGAAAAATTGTAAATTAAATCGAAGAAGTTGATTTTGTTTGGTTGATTATGATTTTATTTTTGAATGTTTAGAGTAATTGTTTTTGTTTGTCATATTATTTTTGTAAATATTAAATTTCATTCATTTTGTAAGTTTTATATTAAATTTTCCTCAATAAATTATAAAAAAAAATTGAATTGATGTTATATATTTGTAATTTATTTAAATTTTTTTTAGAGTTTAATCGATGTCCTCAGTTGAGTAAGTGAACACATTGATTTGTAAGCTATACGACCATTCGAAATTTGCGTAATACAGCTATTCCAAGAGTTTAAGTTCCAATTGAATGGAATTCATTCAGCCCTATTGTGAGTCTCGCCCGAACAGCATTCCGCCCGAAAAAAATTCCTTATTTTCCTTCCCTTATCGTGAGTTCCGAGTGAAAAATTCCATGTTCGAAAAATTCCCCTTAGACTGCTATTACACGGTGACTCATGTTTCAAGATTCTTCTTCGAATTCTCTTTTGAAATTTTATCCTCTGAGTCGAACACTATTACACTATGACTTTTAAGTCAGGACTTAAATTTTGGCAACACTCTTTCATTCACATTCCTTGAAATGAAATGAAAAAACATTCTTTCTCACTTTTTCAAATAGCAAGGTATACATGTGAACTGGAAGCAAGTCGAATTTTCTTTGTATATATAGTTGTATATGTATAGGACTATATATACAAAGGAATTTTAATAAAACAGAATCAAAAAATTTAGAATGAGAACAAAACAAAATTAAAAAATGAGTCGTACAAAAATTTGGCAGCGACTCACCCACCAGGCAAATTATTTTCCTTTTCAGCTTTTCGAATTTTGTATCTCTTTTACACCATTGTAGTTTGAAAAAAAGTCTGAAACATGAGTCACCGTGTAAAAAGCTTACCTTTTTCCACTCCGTCGTTTATTAAATAGAGGTCCAGCACTGTTTAGTTCCATTGTTATTTTCTTCCAAAACTCGACGATTTTTTCCTTATTTTCTTTTGAAAAGCCTTTGGCGATGTTGAGGTGCATCGCGCGACACCCCGTTTTTAAGGAAATTTGAAAAAAAATATTGCTAATTATAGTGCTTTGTATGTGCTTTTTGTGTACCGAAAAATAAAATTTTGTGCTCCATTGCAACATTTTTTTTTTTTTTTACAAAAAACCGGGGTGTAGCACGATATCGCTTCAAACCCCGCATGGTGAAGGCATTGAAAAAATTCATCAAGAATACTATCAAAATTATGTGCTATTTATGTGCTTGCGATAACTGCAAAAATGAATCATGCACTGCGTATATACATTTAAATAAATAATTTGTTTATTCTTAAGTGGTGGGGAGTGGCTCCAAAACGCTTAGAAATAAATAAGGACTCTCGGAATACATAAAATTTTGGCACTAGAGTTGTGTGCTAATTATGTGCTGGCAATAATCGCAAAGAAAACCGAGCGCTGACAATGTTCAATTTCAAACTTCAAAATTAATAAAAAACTTCATATGTAGCTCACATTGATGAAAAAAATGAGAGAGAAAAATAACGGGGAAGGGAGAAAATCGTACTTAAAAAGGTAAAAAAATTTGATTCCTGCATGTTGCCACCATGTTGGTAATTATTAAAACAAAAAATTCTGAGGACGATTAACGTCAATTCAATGTTTCTAAAAGTCACTGAAAACCAAATTAATTTTAAACGTTTGGTTACTGAGTAATGTGGTCAAACCTTATTTTAATGAAAGATGCCGCTAAATCCAAATAATCATTTTAAATATTCAAGATTACATTTTTATACTAGTTTTGATATTTTATTAATTTTTTACATACGTAAAGCTTTCAATTGCTATATAAGAAAAAAATGATAAAAAAATAATCAAGTTATGAATGTTTAAGTGAAAACTTGTATCGTGCACTTTTTTCACTGTAGTAGGGTTGGCGAGTGGTTTGCTCCGGTTTAGACAAGGCAACCCTATAATATACTCGTTAAGAGTACATTCAGACCTTGAATCGGAACCAAATTTAGCCATTTCCCTGATGGGTTGGTTTATAGTTAAAAATTAGTGGCTTCTGAGGCGGTTGCCGACCGCTTCGCCACGGTTTGAACTATGCAACCCATTAATATTACGGGTTTCGCCTCGTCGAGGTCTATAATTGGACACTAATGTTATCAATATCTTTGAGAAGTTAATTTTTGGCCAAAGAACGCACCATCAGTGTCCCGTTTTACCCCCTTTGCCCCGGACTTTGACTGGCAACCCTGGTGCTGTCTTTGTCTCCAAAAACTCTATCTAATAATGGGTACAAAATCCATATCCAGATTAAGTAATTTGACGGTCGCCTCTTGGACTATTATGCCACCAGGGGTTGAAAACAATATTTTTCACCTGTGAGAATAACGTTTTAATACCATTAGGATTGTACGAGTTTGGTTCAAAAAAATTCAAATTCCAAATTTTCAACAGAAATCGCCAGTTAGTTCCAAAATTCAAATACGGACTTTACAACATAGGTAGACCTGGCGATCAGTTTCTTGCATGTCTTAAGCTTTTTTATTTTCTGTTATTTTTCTCTCTCATTTTTTTCATCAATGTGAGCTACGTATGAAGTTTTTTATTAATTTTGAAATTTGAAATTGAACATTGTCAGCGCTCGGTTTTCTTTGCGATTATTGCCAGCACATAATTAGCACACAACTCTAGTGCCAAAATTTTATGTATTCCGAGAGTCCTTATTTATTTCTAAGCGTTTTGGAGCCACTCCCCACCGCTTAAGAATAAACAAATTATTTATTTAAATGTATATACGTAGTGCATGATTTATTTTTGCAGTTATCGCAAGCACATAAATAGCACATAATTTTGATAGTATTCTTGATGAATTTTTTCAATGCCTTCACCATGCGGGGTTTGAAGCGATATCGTGCTACACCCCGGTTTTTTGTAAAAAAAAAAAAATGTTGCAATGGAGCACAAAATTTTATTTTTCGGTACACAAAAAGCACATACAAAGCACTATAATTAGCAATATTCCAAGAGTTTAAGTTCCAATTGAATGGAATTCATTCAGCCCTATTGTGAGTCTCGCCCGAACAGCATTCCGCCCGAAAAAAATTCCTTATTTTCCTTCCCTTATCGTGAGTTCCGAGTGAAAAATTCCATGTTCGAAAAATTCCCCTTAGACTGCTATTACACGGTGACTCATGTTTCAAGATTCTTCTTCGAATTCTCTTTTGAAATTTTATCCTCTGAGTCGAACACTATTACACTATGACTTTTAAGTCAGGACTTAAATTTTGGCAACACTCTTTCATTCACATTCCTTGAAATGAAATGAAAAAACATTCTTTCTCACTTTTTCAAATAGCAAGGTATACATGTGAACTGGAAGCAAGTCGAATTTTCTTTGTATATATAGTTGTATATGTATAGGACTATATATACAAAGGAATTTTAATAAAACAGAATCAAAAAATTTAGAATGAGAACAAAACAAAATTAAAAAATGAGTCGTACAAAAATTTGGCAGCGACTCACCCACCAGGCAAATTATTTTCCTTTTCAGCTTTTCGAATTTTGTATCTCTTTTACACCATTGTAGTTTGAAAAAAAGTCTGAAACATGAGTCACCGTGTAAAAAGCTTACCTTTTTCCACTCCGTCGTTTATTAAATAGAGGTCCAGCACTGTTTAGTTCCATTGTTATTTTCTTCCAAAACTCGACGATTTTTTCCTTATTTTCTTTTGAAAAGCCTTTGGCGATGTTGAGGTGCATCGCGCGACACCCCGTTTTTAAGGAAATTTGAAAAAAAAAATATTGCTAATTATAGTGCTTTGTATGTGCTTTTTGTGTACCGAAAAATAAAATTTTGTGCTCCATTGCAACATTTTTTTTTTTACAAAAAACCGGGGTGTAGCACGATATCGCTTCAAACCCCGCATGGTGAAGGCATTGAAAAAATTCATCAAGAATACTATCAAAATTATGTGCTATTTATGTGCTTGCGATAACTGCAAAAATGAATCATGCACTGCGTATATACATTTAAATAAATAATTTGTTTATTCTTAAGTGGTGGGGAGTGGCTCCAAAACGCTTAGAAATAAATAAGGACTCTCGGAATACATAAAATTTTGGCACTAGAGTTGTGTGCTAATTATGTGCTGGCAATAATCGCAAAGAAAACCGAGCGCTGACAATGTTCAATTTCAAACTTCAAAATTAATAAAAAACTTCATATGTAGCTCACATTGATGAAAAAAATGAGAGAGAAAAATAACGGGGAAGGGAGAAAATCTTACTTAAAAAGGTAAAAAAATTTGATTCCTGCATGTTGCCACCATGTTGGTAATTATTAAAACAAAAAATTCTGAGGACGATTAACGTCAATTCAATGTTTCTAAAAGTCACTGAAAACCAAATTAATTTTAAACGTTTGGTTACTGAGTAATGTGGTCAAACCTTATTTTAATGAAAGATGCCGCTAAATCCAAATAATCATTTTAAATATTCAAGATTACATTTTTATACTAGTTTTGATATTTTATTAATTTTTTACATACGTAAAGCTTTCAATTGCTATATAAGAAAAAAATGATAAAAAAATAATCAAGTTATGAATGTTTAAGTGAAAACTTGTATCGTGCACTTTTTTCACTGTAGTAGGGTTGGCGAGTGGTTTGCTCCGGTTTAGACAAGGCAACCCTATAATATACTCGTTAAGAGTACATTCAGACCTTGAATCGGAACCAAATTTAGCCATTTCCCTGATGGGTTGGTTTATAGTTAAAAATTAGTGGCTTCTGAGGCGGTTGCCGACCGCTTCGCCACGGTTTGAACTATGCAACCCATTAATATTACGGGTTTCGTCTCGTCGAGGTCTATAATTGGACACTAATGTTATCAATATCTTTGAGAGGTTAATTTTTGGCCAAAGAACGCACCATCAGTGTCCCGTTTTACCCCCTTTGCCCCGGACTTTGACTGGCAACCCTGGTGCTGTCTTTGTCTCCAAAAACTCTATCTAATAATGGGTACAAAATCCATATCCAGATTAAGTAATTTGACGGTCGCCTCTTGGACTATTATGCCACCAGGGGTTGAAAACAATATTTTTCACCTGTGAGAATAACGTTTTAATACCATTAGGATTGTACGAGTTTGGTTCAAAAAAATTCAAATTCCAAATTTTCAACAGAAATCGCCAGTTAGTTCCAAAATTCAAATACGGACTTTACAACATAGGTAGACCTGGCGATCAGTTTCTTGCATGTCTTAAGCTTTTTTATTTTCTGTTATTTTTCTCTCTCATTTTTTTAATCAATGTGAGCTACGTATGAAGTTTTTTATTAATTTTGAAATTTGAAATTGAACATTGTCAGCGCTCGGTTTTCTTTGCGATTATTGCCAGCACATAATTAGCACACAACTCTAGTGCCAAAATTTTATGTATTCCGAGAGTCCTTATTTATTTCTAAGCGTTTTGGAGCCACTCCCCACCGCTTAAGAATAAACAAATTATTTATTTAAATGTATATACGTAGTGCATGATTTATTTTTGCAGTTATCGCAAGCACATAAATAGCACATAATTTTGATAGTATTCTTGATGAATTTTTTCAATGCCTTCACCATGCGGGGTTTGAAGCGATATCGTGCTACACCCCGGTTTTTTGTAAAAAAAAAAAAAAAATGTTGCAATGGAGCACAAAATTTTATTTTTCGGTACACAAAAAGCACATACAAAGCACTATAATTAGCAATATTCCAAGAGTTTAAGTTCCAATTGAATGGAATTCATTCAGCCCTATTGTGAGTCTCGCCCGAACAGCATTCCGCCCGAAAAAAATTCCTTATTTTCCTTCCCTTATCGTGAGTTCCGAGTGAAAAATTCCATGTTCGAAAAATTCCCCTTAGACTGCTATTACACGGTGACTCATGTTTCAAGATTCTTCTTCGAATTCTCTTTTGAAATTTTATCCTCTGAGTCGAACACTATTACACTATGACTTTTAAGTCAGGACTTAAATTTTGGCAACACTCTTTCATTCACATTCCTTGAAATGAAATGAAAAAACATTCTTTCTCACTTTTTCAAATAGCAAGGTATACATGTGAACTGGAAGCAAGTCGAATTTTCTTGTATATATAGTTGTATATGTATAGGACTATATATACAAAGGAATTTTAATAAAACAGAATCAAAAAATTTAGAATGAGAACAAAACAAAATTAAAAAATGAGTCGTACAAAAATTTGGCAGCGACTCACCCACCAGGCAAATTATTTTCCTTTTCAGCTTTTCGAATTTTGTATCTCTTTTACACCATTGTAGTTTGAAAAAAAGTCTGAAACATGAGTCACCGTGTAAAAAGCTTACCTTTTTCCACTCCGTCGTTTATTAAATAGAGGTCCAGCACTGTTTAGTTCCATTGTTATTTTCTTCCAAAACTCGACGATTTTTTCCTTATTTTCTTTTGAAAAGCCTTTGGCGATGTTGAGGTGCATCGCGCGACACCCCGTTTTTAAGGAAATTTGAAAAAAAATATTGCTAATTATAGTGCTTTGTATGTGCTTTTTGTGTACCGAAAAATAAAATTTTGTGCTCCATTGCAACATTTTTTTTTTTTTACAAAAAACCGGGGTGTAGCACGATATCGCTTCAAACCCCGCATGGTGAAGGCATTGAAAAAATTCATCAAGAATACTATCAAAATTATGTGCTATTTATGTGCTTGCGATAACTGCAAAAATGAATCATGCACTGCGTATATACATTTAAATAAATAATTTGTTTATTCTTAAGTGGTGGGGAGTGGCTCCAAAACGCTTAGAAATAAATAAGGACTCTCGGAATACATAAAATTTTGGCACTAGAGTTGTGTGCTAATTATGTGCTGGCAATAATCGCAAAGAAAACCGAGCGCTGACAATGTTCAATTTCAAACTTCAAAATTAATAAAAAACTTCATATGTAGCTCACATTGATGAAAAAAATGAGAGAGAAAAATAACGGGGAAGGGAGAAAATCTTACTTAAAAAGGTAAAAAAATTTGATTCCTGCATGTTGCCACCATGTTGGTAATTATTAAAACAAAAAATTCTGAGGACGATTAACGTCAATTCAATGTTTCTAAAAGTCACTGAAAACCAAATTAATTTTAAACGTTTGGTTACTGAGTAATGTGGTCAAACCTTATTTTAATGAAAGATGCCGCTAAATCCAAATAATCATTTTAAATATTCAAGATTACATTTTTATACTAGTTTTGATATTTTATTAATTTTTTACATACGTAAAGCTTTCAATTGCTATATAAGAAAAAAATGATAAAAAAATAATCAAGTTATGAATGTTTAAGTGAAAACTTGTATCGTGCACTTTTTTCACTGTAGTAGGGTTGGCGAGTGGTTTGCTCCGGTTTAGACAAGGCAACCCTATAATATACTCGTTAAGAGTACATTCAGACCTTGAATCGGAACCAAATTTAGCCATTTCCCTGATGGGTTGGTTTATAGTTAAAAATTAGTGGCTTCTGAGGCGGTTGCCGACCGCTTCGCCACGGTTTGAACTATGCAACCCATTAATATTACGGGTTTCGTCTCGTCGAGGTCTATAATTGGACACTAATGTTATCAATATCTTTGAGAGGTTAATTTTTGGCCAAAGAACGCACCATCAGTGTCCCGTTTTACCCCCTTTGCCCCGGACTTTGACTGGCAACCCTGGTGCTGTCTTTGTCTCCAAAAACTCTATCTAATAATGGGTACAAAATCCATATCCAGATTAAGTAATTTGACGGTCGCCTCTTGGACTATTATGCCACCAGGGGTTGAAAACAATATTTTTCACCTGTGAGAATAACGTTTTAATACCATTAGGATTGTACGAGTTTGGTTCAAAAAAATTCAAATTCCAAATTTTCAACAGAAATCGCCAGTTAGTTCCAAAATTCAAATACGGACTTTACAACATAGGTAGACCTGGCGATCAGTTTCTTGCATGTCTTAAGCTTTTTTATTTTCTGTTATTTTTCTCTCTCATTTTTTTCATCAATGTGAGCTACGTATGAAGTTTTTTATTAATTTTGAAATTTGAAATTGAACATTGTCAGCGCTCGGTTTTCTTTGCGATTATTGCCAGCACATAATTAGCACACAACTCTAGTGCCAAAATTTTATGTATTCCGAGAGTCCTTATTTATTTCTAAGCGTTTTGGAGCCACTCCCCACCGCTTAAGAATAAACAAATTATTTATTTAAATGTATATACGTAGTGCATGATTTATTTTTGCAGTTATCGCAAGCACATAAATAGCACATAATTTTGATAGTATTCTTGATGAATTTTTTCAATGCCTTCACCATGCGGGGTTTGAAGCGATATCGTGCTACACCCCGGTTTTTTGTAAAAAAAAAAAAAAAAATGTTGCAATGGAGCACAAAATTTTATTTTTCGGTACACAAAAAGCACATACAAAGCACTATAATTAGCAATATTTTTTTTCAAATTTCCTTAAAAACGGGGTGTCGCACGATGCACCTGCGATGTTGGCGTTCAGTTGCATTTTGTTCAAAAGCAACTCGCTTTGTGTTTTATTAATGGTGTTGCTAAATGCACACTTTATTTACTTATTTAAATTTTTCACCGAATTTGTTTTATTCCGTCAGCAAATTTCTAGTGAAATAAATAATTTAAAAATTCTTGATATTTCACAATAGAGAAAAAATGTTCGAAGTGGAAAGTATTTAGTCCGGAAATCACAATCATGGGAATGTGGAATGTCATTGTTTTCGGACGGAAATCTATGAAAGCGAAACTCACAATAGGGGTTATTTTATAATTTCGAATAGTTTTCTCGTCTAATAAGATTCCCAAACGATACTTCCAGTTACAGAAATTCGTACCAACGAATAACAGAATTTTAAATGAAGAATTTTTGGTCATCTTGTATTCTTGAAGCAAACAAAATTTTCAAATCTTAATTTCCTGAAACTTTTACTGGGCCCATAACCTCATAAAGACTCAGAATAATAAATTAAGATTCGTAAGATTTTATTTAATATTCATTAAAACCCAAAATAAACAGCATGTGTTCCATTCAAGTGTTTCTTCAAGACTCGCAAACAACACTCAGAGAAAAAACAACATGGAATCAAAAAAAAACACTTTGAATCAAACTAAAATCTTTATATAATAGGACTAAACACGAAATTTTGAAAATCAAAATAGCCCAACCTCAAAACCATTTGACAAAGTAACTTTAAATCAAAATTGCAGGATGCATGTATTTAAATGTTTAAATTAACTAATTCAAAACGCGATTGCTTTTCTTTTCATCATGTTCAACATTATATTAAATCTCATGCAAGTTTGTTTTAAATACTCACTATACTACAAATTAATATCGAAACCACCTACTATTATATATTTCGGCATTGAAAATAGTATGAATGCGTTATAAAATCGAAGTACTTGCGACTATAATTCGTTTGCTCCACATTTTGTATTTAAAAATACAAATGATAATTTCATAGAAGTAATGTTTTTGATTCAATGTTGAAACAGAATCAAATCAATTGCACATTATATGAGTTTCAAGCTACTCTTTTACACTTTGAAACAAAAAACCTTATTTTTTGATTTAATAAGACAACGTCTTATTTTAAAGTCTATAACACTTCCATCGTAAACACAAACTTCAAGTTTAAATAACGTTAAAATTTATTTATCATGTACTTTTGTTTGTTTTTTTTTTCAACTGTTTTAAAGATACTTATTTTTTTCAAACATCTTTCCGTTGTTTATCGAACTCGTAAACTCGTCAATTTTGTTCATCGGAATCCGATACCCAGTTTGTTTCTTTTTGGTTGATGTTGCTGGTGTTGATGTTGGTGCAGAAGCCTTGTTTGCGGCTTTGGGTGCCTCTTCACCGGCCGAAGAGTCTTCTGTTTTACTCAGCGAGCTGTCAGTGTTCGAATTTTTATCGGCTATTCGAAGACAAACAACGTTATACGAATAAATGTCTAAAATACATTAAAATGTACTCACCCTGCCTTAGCTGCTCCTTTGACGGGACTCACTGATAGAGATTTCTTAGCTGACGAATCTGAAGCTGTGCCTCTTCAGCTCTTCACTTGAGGGCCCTATCGCTTCTGCTGTTCGCCGAGGACGCTGTTCCAGGGGTTTCGGTCTGAAAATGTAAGCTAAATTTCATACTTCAAATGTCAAAAAAAAATAAAAACGCCTTACCTTTTCAGGCACGGAAGATTGCGATTTGAACGTGGTTGGAGTCAATGGAGGTGAAGCTGCGCGCGCTATAGCTGCCACTGGCGATCGTTGATTCCTCAACCCCTTGGTGCTCTGCGATGCACTGCTTGTCTGGGATCTCTTACGACCACCATTAGGCGGCTTGTATTCTATATCGATATCAGAATCGTCGTCGTCTTGATCGCTTTCTTCGTCGTTCGAATCGGTATCGCTGCCTTTTCGTTTTTTTTTAGATGACAAGGCAAATTTCTTCTTCTTAGAGCGTGATTTTGATTTGCTCTTGTTTTGGCTTCGTGAAGAACTTGACCGTTTATTAGAGCCACCGCCCTTGCTTGCACTGTGAGATAGTTTCTTTTCGATTTGAGATTCATCTTTGTAGATCGAAATGTCAAATGAAAATCGAAATTAATTACAAATTGAGAAATGAATTGAAATGTTTGTTTATTTTTTTCGGAAAGAAGTACAAAAATTTTACTATGAGCAACGCAAGATGATATTGCATTTTGCTGGATTGCAACAAACATCCAGGACGACAACGAAAAGAACAAGAATAAAAATTATTGTCTTACCTTTCAAAATTGGTAGGAGCGAAGAAAGATTAAATTGTTCGAGAACTCCTCGGAGCTGCTTTTCGTCTTCCGATATATCGTATAAAATAATGACTTCACTATTTTCTAAATCCAAGAATGAATTGTCCATGTCCACGTTAAATTATATTTTCCATGCTTCTACCACGATCACGATTCACGAACCGACCGACGGACGCACGACAACACACAATTACAATTTACGAGGAAATGATTTGCAAATTGCGATCAATACTGCAAGCAACAAACAACGATTTCAATTACAGTTAGTTAAATATTCTCACACATTTTTAGGCTCTTACGGTTGCGTACGTGAGAGAAGTAAAACGTCTCAATTTTGATTTCACGTAGGTCTGTTTGTTTCAAAAAACATAGAACATTGATTTAAGAGGGTGCAACTTGGCTTTCAGACATTTTGTTTGATTCAAGACATGTATTAAATTGAATTGTATACAGTGCAATTTTGATTCAAACAATGCACCTATTTGAAATAAGAAATAACAATTTATTTATTATGGTCATGCTGTTAATGCCGTTGTATATTTTTTAAATTAAATAATATCATGACATAGAATTTTTTAGTACAGTAGGTAGTTTGTAGATTTGAAAAGAAAATTAACAAAAGTGTTCGTCCTTTTTTCTAATTTAGGTATAATATTGCAGTAGATAACACTGCAAATTTTTGCCCCCTCTTTGTCGTTTGAAGTATATCGGAACATGCTTAAAATAAAACTGGTCACTTTTGTTCTCACCCGTTTCTCCTAATAAATAACAGATCGGCTAGTTTTCAAATCAAATTTCTCATATTTTGATTTAAATCTGTTTTATAAAAATGTACACAAAATAAAATTTAATACTCAGAATATTTGATTTAAATACATTACAATATTAATTCATCATACACCTACTGAAATCAAAGGGATAACGTTTTGTTTCGATCCTTTTTTGTAATATAATTATCTTTCAAGAGCTGTCACTTTAAAATAAAGTTATTTAGTGTTTGATTTAAAGTTGTTTTGTTCAAAATCTTGCAACTTAGAATTGAATACATTGTTATTAAATTCTATGATGTGATTTTTCTCTGAGTGAATAAATAAAATAAAGTTTGATAGCTAGAAAAACTAAAATTCGATTTACAAAATTTCAATTAAATTATTTTAAAGTATGTAGGTACTAAATAAAGTACTTATTTATTGATTATTTATTAATTCTCTATATCACTAAGAAAAAAAACGAGCTAAAATCAAGATTATCGGTCTCAAATCAAGCCGATTCGTTGACGAAAGTCTGTTAAGCTCGAACATTCTTAATTCAAGACCAAAACTCTTGTTTTAAGCTTGTTTTTTTCTAAGCCTAAAATTCTTGTTTTAAGATTTTGAAATCTTAATCTAAGAATAAAAAAGCTTAATTTCAGATTATTCCAACCTCAAAATAAGATTTTTGTCTTACCCTTGAGTTCTTATTTCAAGATTGTGAAATCTTAATTTTAAGAATACAAAAGCTTAAAAGATCATTTCAAACTCAAATTAAGATCACATAGTCTAAATTTTATCAGACTTAAGAACAATACATTCTTAAAGCAAGATTTTTTATTCTTATAATAAGAACAAATAACCTTGTATTTAAGTTCAATTTTTTTCCGGTTTTTATCTCGATTATTCTTGATTTAAGCTGACTTTTAGGAAAACAAAATGAAATTCATGTTTGATTATTTAATTGAATTATTTTTTTTTTATTTAGTATTTTTACCCTTTCAGGCTAAATCTTTAACCAATATTACCAACTAGTTGATACAATAGCATCATTTGGTAGTAGTAGTAGAGGCGATCTTATCACTATCGTTCTAATAATCCTATAATATTTTCCGAAGGGATTGAGTGTGAATTGATGAATTGAAGTTCAATTCTGTATGAAAAAGTATTTTATATGAAAAAAGCATGTGACTTCGTTCCAAGACTTAATTTGAGAACAAAGCGGCTCAAATAAAGATTTTTGTTCTTTATTTTTGAAAACGAATTTCAGATCGTTTCGACTTGCTTAAAGAATGTTAAAACTTAATTTGAGAACGAAGCGGCTCAAATTAAAAGTTTTGTTCTTAATTTCAGACTGCAAATCTGTTTTAAGAACAAAGTTCTTGATTTAAGATTGCTTCGGTTTGATTTGAGAATGTAATAACTTAATTTAAGAACGTGGCAGCTGAAATCAACATGTTTGTTCTTAATTTAAGAATAAATTCTTATTTTAAGAATAAAAGGTGTAATTTTTAGGATAAAAAAAATAAGAATATAAAAATCTTGAAATAAGCCTACTCGTACTTGAATTTAACCTCCTTTTTTTCTCTGAGTGTAAGTTGCAACAAAATAGGACTTACGCCCCTCTACTCCTCGTAGACCACCCTTACAACCCCATATGTATAGGCATATGAGGCTGGTCCGGGCAGCAGGAGGAAGAGGGGTGTCCAGGCTTGGACCCCCTTTTGGAATGTTGGCAACCGGCTTGATGCTCGTCGGATGGGGTGAGTCCTTGGAGTCAAAGCTCTGGACGGTCGTTAAGAAAAACAAATCATGCCTATTCAAACAAAAATTTACGGTGGAACCCGATGACCAAGATTAAGGGGAGGCGTGACTCCAGTAAGGCCGAGGGTCCAGATGTTGTTGGCCCTCGGAGGATTTTCCCACCCATGTATCCTTATGATACCACTACTATTGTGTGGTAGCCGCTAATCCTACATCCCCTTGTCACAAACCTCCCTTAACCGTTCCGCTTACCTTCTCCTCAACCTGGTGGGGACTTTAGACTGCCATCTCCACTGCTGACACTACATAAAACAGAATCCAGTCATCATTAATATTGAAATCTCAACCTAGTTGAAAAGAATTCATACTATGTTCTTAAAATAAAAGAATGTGATGGTCTTTTCTAAAATACGTGTACAAATTTATTGTAATGCAAAAGGGTAAACTAAACAATGAAAAGCTGAGTTAAACTAGAAGAACAAAAAATTATAAAAAAAACAATGAAATTAAATTGAAAGGAACAAGTACATACCTATATTATAGAGAAAAGGTTAGTTTATTTAAAACGTAAGTTATAGTAAATTATATGGTTAGTTTTATGGTTAAAAGGTAAGTAAGGTAAGGTAAGTTAAGTTAAGTTTGTATTATAAAGGCAAAAAAACAAAACAAAACACTTAATAACAGGTAAGATAATTTATGGAACAAAACAATTTTTAAACTAAGGTATCGTCTAAACATTAGGCGCATATATATTGACACATATATACCTATATATAAATGCCAGGTTTGTAGCTAGGTTCCACAATTTTACATATGTATTTACTTTAGATATTATGTAAATTATATTAAATAAATAATTTTAAGACAAAAAATTACCTCAAAAATCCAAGGTGCACCTCGCCCATTTCTTGATGTTTCGTTGATGATTCAAAGATTTTATTATAAAGGTTAAAATACTGTACCTACAATGCACATATATAAATATTAAAGGGACTAAAGCTATATCAAAAAGTATATATGTAATATTCTTTAGCACTTTCGAATTAATATATATGCACCTTTATACATATTTATGTATTTTCTATTTTTTTTTTTTTTTGAAAATACTAATACACCTAATAATACAAAAAAAATTAAATCCAACACAAATGGAATGGGTATTATTATTAATTAATTATATATAATATTTTTCTTTCTTTTTTCACTTCCTGGGTC
Source organism: Sphaerophoria taeniata (assembly GCA_943590905.1). Classification (NCBI taxonomy): domain Eukaryota; kingdom Metazoa; phylum Arthropoda; class Insecta; order Diptera; family Syrphidae; genus Sphaerophoria; species Sphaerophoria taeniata. The sequence goes on along the minus strand of OX016540.1, from coordinate 184,802,193 downwards.
TAGGATGGTAAGTCAGGGTAAGTATGGTTTTTATTTTATTTTATATATTTTTCTTCTTCAAGGGTATTTTGGTTTATTTTTTGTTTCTTGGTTTCTTTTAGGTATATTTTTTCTATTTTAGTTCAACTGATTAGAATTCTCAACAACAGCCATCTTTCATGGATTGGTAGTCGGTTAGTAAATAAGCAAGTTTAGAATTCACTATTTCGTTTTTGATGATTCGGTTCACTTTTTTTCACATTTATATTTCTGGACTTAGAATTTTTTCAGGAGGAAAGATGAAAAGATGAAATACCACAAAACGGCTTCGAAATCTATTCAAAATGTGGGTTTTGTCAATTTAGTGCACTCTGCACAAACTAGCGGACGGACGTACATACCTTTTTTGATCGTTCCAAACCTGAAACAGAATTTGTTATTAACTGTTGTTATTAATTTTGCCAATTTTACAATAGTAGCCACCAATAGCACTGGGATAGTCTCAAACAAATTAAACTAATTAGAAAATGCTTTGAAAAACTCGAAAAATGTGTTTCTATCAGTTTATGAGAAAATAACTGCGAGGCGATTCTTATCACCGGTAACGGCATCTCTCCCAGCCACATGAAACGAATCTCACACTTTAGTAATCAAGAAGTTGTTCTCCGAAGAGTTTTCAAGAATAAGTAGACTCAAACTAAGACCAACATCACTAGCAGACGAGAAAAGTTATACGAAGACGGGGGAGTAATTAAAATAATAAAGTAAATAGAGTGGCGCGACAGCTCTTGAAGAGCCAAGGCCTAAGTGGCTAACTCTCATCAACAATTCTCTGAGTGCGTGTGAAGAATTGAGGGGACCTACAATTTAACGCTGATTCCGAACGGCAAAGTTGAAAAGCACTTTTTCATGACAGATTGATACTCTTGGAAGTTTTGTCATTTCTTCGCAAGAGACAGTATACCCGTGAATGATGAAATAAAAACTTGTATGGGCACGAGTAGGACTCGAACCCACGACGTTCTGCTTAGCAGCCAACGCACCTAACCACTAAGCTAAGATTAATTAAGGTGAAAAAAAACTTGTCCGTCCGCAGTCCATATACTATACATATGTACGTTTAGTTTACAATCTTGATATGATTAACTTATTTTGTGCAACGCATACCAAGTAAGATTCTCATGAATCATGAGTATTTTGTTTAAAAAAATAGAAGAGACAAGCTTACCTTTTCCACTCCATCGTTTTTTAAATACAGGTCCAGCACTGTTTAGTTCCATTGTTATTTTCTTCCAAAACTCGACGATTTTTTCCTTATTTTCTTTTGAAAAGCCTTTGGCGATGTTGGCGTTCAGTTGCATTTTGTTCAAAAGCAACTAGCTTTGTGTTTTATTAATGGTGTTGCTAAATGCACACTTTATTTACTTATTTAAATTTTTCACCGAATTTGTTTTATTCCGTCAGCAAATTTCTAGTGAAATAAATAATTTAAAAATTCTTGATATTTCACAATAGAGAAAAAATGTTCGAAGTGGAAAGTGTTTCGTCCGGAAATCATAATAATGGGAATGTGGAATGTCATTGTTTTCGGACGGAAATCTATGAAAGCGAAACTCACAATAGGGGTTATTTTATAATTTCGAATAGTTTTCTCGTCTAATAAGATTCCCAAACGATACTTCCATGTTACAGAAATTCGTCCCATCGAATAACAGAATTTTAAATGAAGAATTTTTGGTCATCTTGTATTCTTGAAGCAAACAAAATTTTCAAATCTTAATTTCCTGAAACTTTTACTGGGCCCATAACCTCATAAAGACTCAGAATAATAAATTAAGATTCGTAAGATTTTATTTAATATTCATTAAAACCCCAAAACAAACAGCATGTGTTCCATTCAAGTGTTTCTTCAAGACTCGCAAACAATAAATAAAATAAAGTTTGATAGCTAGAAAAACTAAAATTCGATTTACAAAATTTCAATTAAATTATTTTAAAGTATGTAGGTACTAAATAAAGTACTTATTTATTGATTATTTATTAATTGTCTATAAGTTGCAACAAAATAGGACTTACGCCCCTCTACTCTTCGTAGACCACCCTTACAACCCCATATGTATAGGCATATGAGGCTGGTCCGGGCAGCAGGAGGAAGAGGGGTGTCCAGGCTCGGACCCCCTTTCGGAATGTTGGCAACCGGCTTGATGCTCGTCGGATGGGGTGAGTCCTTGGAGTCAAAGCTCTGGACGGTCGTTAAGAAAAACAAATCATGCCTATTCAAACAAAAATTTACGGTGGAACCCGATGACCAAGATTAAGGGGAGGCGTGACTCCAGTAAGGCCGAGGGTCCAGATGTTGTTGGCCCTCGGAGGATTTTCCCACCCATGTATCCTTATGATACCACTACTATTGTGTGGTAGCCGCTAATCCTACATCCCCTTGTCACAAACCTCCCTTAACCGTTCCGCTTACCTTCTCTTCAACCTGGTGGGGACTTTAGACTGCCATCTCCACTGCTGACACTACATAAAACAGAATCCAGTCATCATTAAAGTACCTATTGAAAGCTCAACCTAGTTGAAAAGAATTCATACTATGTTCTTAAAATAAAAGAATGTGATGGTCTTTTCTAAAATACGTGTTCAAATTTATTGTAATGCAAAAGGGTAAACTAAACAATGAAAAGCTGTGTTAAACTAGAAGAACAAAAAATTATAAAAAAAACAATGAAATTAAATTGAAAGGAACAAGTACATACCTATATTATAGAGAAAAGGTTAGTTTATTTAAAACGTAAGTTATAGTAACAGGTGAGTAAATTATATGGTTAGTTTTATGGTTAAAAGGTAAGTAAGGTAAGGTAAGTTAAGTTAAGTTTGTATTATAAGAGCAAAAAAACAAAACAAAACACTTAATAACAGGTAAGATAATTTATGGAACAGAACAATTTTTAAACTAAGGTATCGTCTAAACATTAGGCGCATATATATTGACACATATATACATACCTATATATAAATGCCAGGTTTGTAGCTAGGTTCCACAATTTTACATATGTATTTACTTTAGATATTATGTAAATTATATTTAATAAATAATTTTAAGACAAAAAATTACCTCAAAAATTCAAGGTGCACCTCGCCGATTTCTTGATGTTTCGTTGATGATTCAAAGATTTTATTATTAAGGTTAAAATACTGTACCTACAATGCACATATATAAATATTAAAGGGACTAAAGCTATATCAAAAAGTATATATGTAATATTCTTTAGCACTTTCGAATTATATATACAGTGCTTTGCAAAAGTATAATCACACCATATAAAAATGTTTTTTTTTGATTCCTTTTGGAAAAACATTTTTTCTCTTTTCTTGTTTTAGTCACCTAATTTCAAATACCACAGTCTAAAGTATTTTTTTAAGATTATTTTCAGTGACGAAAAAAAACCCGAATGGATATTGGGATGATCTTAAATAGGAGAAAAAAAGTTTTTCCAAAAGGAACCAAAAAAGCCATTTTTATATGTTGCGATTATACTTTTGCAAAGCACTGTATATGCACCTTTATACATATTTATGTATTTTCTATTTTTTTTTTTTGAAAATACTAATACACCTTTATACAAAAAAAATTAAATCCAACACAAATGGAATGGGTATTATTATTAATTATATATAATATTTTTCTTTCTTTTTTCACTTCCTGGGTCTAGGATGGTAAGTCAGGGTAAGTATGGTTTTTATTTTATTTTATATATTTTTCTTCTTCCAGGGTATTTTGGTTTATTTTTTTTTTTTCTTGGTTTCTTTTAGGTAATTTTTTTGTATTTTAGTTCAACTGATTAGAATTCTCAACAACAGCCATCTTTCATGGATTGGTAGCCGGTTAGTAAATAAGCAAGTTTAGAATTCACTATTCTGTTTTTGATGATTCGGTTCACTTTTTTTCACATTTATATTTCTGGACTGAGAATTTTTTCAGGAGGAAAGACTTCATTTTTTTTAATATTTTTTGAGTATTGTAATTTTGTTAAGGTAGGTACTTATTTATTGAATTTTCAAAATCTCACAATTCACGAAATGATGAGAAAAAAATAGATTTTTTAATGAACTAATTGAACACCAAAACACACTTAATAATTCGACTCTTAAATTCAATCTGCTAAGAAAAAAATTTCTTTCCTCTCAATATTTTTGTTGTTGTTTTTGTTATTTCAGCGTCGTCCTGTAAATTGTTTTTAGTTGAGTGTTTTATTGTGAAGTAGTTATTTTGAGGTATGTGGGTATATGTGGTATGGTAAGTGTTATAAGGTAAGTATATTATTTCTGTTGTTTTCTAATATCAAGTGTATGGTAAGTATTGTTTAGTGTAATCTGTAGTGATTAGTGTCTTAGAGATTTGTTCTACAGGTAAGTTAATATAAGTTTTACTATGTATAATGTTGTGTATTAGTGTTATTTCGACTTAAACAGTTCCCCACAAAGTATTACAACTCTCTTAGACGAGATACAATTATATTTATTCTATATGTACAATTTTTACAAAACTTTATACAAACAAATAGACTTAAACAATACCTACTCAACAAAACAATTGATTTAAAATGATCTCTGCTTTGACTAAAGTCGAATATATTTGCATATTGATTGAATTTAGCACATGCGTTAGTAATAGGTTCATTTTGACCATAATTTGTTACATGAAGGGGGACATACAATAGAGCATTATTTCTAGGCCGTCAGGATCTTGAAGGTGCATTTAAACCAAATACGGCTAATAAACGTGGGCAATCAATATGATTTACTAGTACATCTCTTGCAAATACAACAAAGTAATAAGTTATTCTACAAGAAAGAGGTTTTATTTGAATAAGTCAACATCTGTATACAATTATAAGAAGATATATAAAAAAAGATGACCAATTCAGTTTACGAACCGCATATTTGGTAAATCGTTTTTTAACCTTTTCGATATGATTGAAATCTTTTTTATAAAGAGGAGACCAAACAAGGAAACAATATTCTAAAATTGGACGAACGATTGACACAAAAAGCATTTTTAAAGAATATTTTTTTTTTTTTATAATTAGCACACACTCAAGGGGTTTTTTTATGCCCTTATTATGCCAAAGACACAGTGAGTGCTTTAGGAAGGAGGAAAGGGGTGGGAGAGGAGGTGCCGGTGTACATTGGTCTTAAATTCCTGAACACTGCAATGATTTGGAAAGACAGAGTGTGGAAGGGAGTTCCACATTCGCGTAGTACGGCTAAAGAACGATTCTCTATACTTAACAGTACGTCCGAAGTTGGGCTCGAGGGTAAACTGATGGGCACTCCTGGAGGCGCGGGTATTACGGTTGAATATCTTTAGGGGAGGAATGCAACTGGCTATTTCACTAGAGCAAATACCGTTGAAGTAACGGTAAAATAGGGTGAGGCATGAGACATTACGGCGATGTTCGAGAGATGTAAATGACTCAACGATGGTACGATCACCAATCATCTTGAATGCTCTTTTTTGGATACTGTCCAGAAGACTTAAGTACGTCACTGGAGCACCAGCCCAGACATGGGAGTTATACTCAAGCTTTGGACGTATGTAGGTTTTGTAGATGGTAGCCAGATCAGAAGGGGAAAAAAATTTCTTGCACCGCCTTAAGAAACCTAAACATCTTGCGGCATTTTTGGCGACATCGCATATGTGCTCGTTCCACAAGAGGTGGTCAGTGATGCACATACCGAGAATCTCGAGATGTTCGGTCTCATTGATGCAAGTGCCACTCATGGACAGTGGTAAGGGGGGTATGTCTCGCTTCGACGATACAAGACAGCATTGAGTTTTCGAAGCATTAAACTATACGCGATTTAGTGTTCCCCATTGTACAATGCTGTTTAGGTCAGAGTTTAATGAGCTTATCATATTTTGCCGTTGCAGTTCCACATCCGAAGAGGAAGGATGTGAGTCTGGAAACGAATAAGAAAAGCTAAGGGTACTATCGTCAGCGAAACAATTTATTGGATTAGAAGTAACAGACAAGAGATCATTAATGAAAATGAGGAAGAGGGTCGGAGACAAAACGGAGCCCTGGGGCACACCAGCATTTATGTTGTGGGTTTCAGACTTGAATCCGTCCAATACAACTTGTATTGAACGGTTCGAGAGAAAATTTCTAATCCAACGAAGGAGGGATTCGTCGATACCGAAAGCACGCATTTTCGATAAAAGAGCAAGATGCCAGACTTTATCAAATGCCTTTGAAATATCAAGTGCAACAATCTTACTTTCTCCAAAACGATGTAAAGATTTGTTTCAACTGTTCGGTGAGATAAACCATCAGATCACCAGTGGACCTGTTGCTACGAAATCACGAAATTCGTGAGAGTTTCCAAAGATAAAGCCAGACATCGCATTTGCTCTTGATAGGATGTAATCATCAATAAGGTGTATAATCGAATAAAATAGGCATGACCAACCTTAAAAAGGACATGATTGAACTCTTTTTAATATTCAGTTCCAATAAGTTCATAGAACACCAAGCACTTAAACTACCTACATATATCTTTTTTAAAATTTATATATTACTGATTTCACTGACATAGATCTTTACATCTTCAGGAAACATAAGACAATTTGAAAACTTGATAACATTTGGAAGGTCATTAATAAAAATTAAAAATAATAAGGGTCCAAGGTGACTGCCTTGTGGCACACCCGAATAATTATGAATTTTAAATGACAAGTTTGATCCAATTTTCGCACACTGTGTGCGATTACATAAATAATTACCTAACCATTCAAGGATTGAAGAGTGAAAACCGCAGTGGGACAGTTTTTTTTATCAACATTCGATCATTGACCCTATCAAATGCTTTTGAAAAGTCTGTGAAAACAGCATCTGTTTGACATCTTTTTTCCATGTTTTTCAAGCAAAAAATTATAAAAAGGTTAAAATTGTTGCCGTCGAACGTCCTTGGACAAATCCATGTTGATATACCGATATGTGTTTATTTATTGCCTTATATATTTTGTTTTTTTACTATAGATTCGAAAATCTTCGGAATCAGTTGTAATTTGGCTGTAGATCTATAGTTTTGAAAATAATGTTTAACAAAACCGACGGACCAAAAAGCCTGAATGGTAACCTTTCATTTTACCTTACTAAATTGTTTTTTTTTTTAGAATTTTGAAGATAGTTTTCCAAAATATTAACTGTGTATAAGATCAATGAACCGACCTTCCTATATTTCAAGCATTTATTTTTTTAATTTTTTTAGATATTACAAAATCTTAATCAAAACGTAAAGAAAAACTCGGAATAGCACAAAAAGATTTCTTTTCTCCGTCACATTTGAGTTATCTTTGGATCATAATTAAATCAATCCTCCTAACCACAGGATATCCATATCAATCCTTACTACACAAGGACTGCACTTAAATAATTAGGCATTTCAACTTATACAGTTGAAAAGATTGTCTGAACTTCTTTATTAAATAAAGGATAACATTAAGTTGACTTTCCGGTTTCGTTTCATTTCAACCACTTCCATCTTGCTTCCATATCATTTTGTTGGTCTATCCTGAAAAGAATTGTCATATAAAAAGGATTGAATTCGAAACACCGACATCAGTTCATCTTACAATTCTTATTTGTGTAGTTCCGTTGTGTACAGCCTTAATCTAAGAAACGGTAAGAACAAAAAAATAACTTTAACGTATTTTTAAACTATTAATTAATAATTATAAAACAAAAAAGTCAATATTAAAGCTAAGCCACTGCACAAGAATTGAATATAATCTGTTAAAAATTCATCAAAATAGTTCTAAGATGTTCTATTCAGGTTCTCCGCGAATTAATTCATAAAATATTCCACCATCAACCGCACTTAATAAATTAATGACACACTTTTTATCTTCAAAAACATAAGTGTGACTTATTAACATAAATTTATATTAACAAAGCTATCGACTTGTTTAGTTCCAGTTCCAGTCAGACACAGAATCATGAATACCTAGTAAATTTTTTTTGACAGCTCAGAACGACTTTTTCGGACTGTCATTAGTCCATTGGATTTTTGTGCGAAAAAGCGTACATGGCCATATTGGCATATTATGACTGTACCAGGCTTATAAACCAAAAGCTTATGGTCATAGACTAAATTTAGACAGAAACTGCTATTTTTAAAACGTATACAAACCAGCTAAGCCAGGAAGCTATCATTGCAAATCCAATTCGTAAATATAAATAATTATTCGCCTCATACACACTTATGATTGATTGTTGAATTTTGCATTTCGATCCGGCTTTTAAAGACAGAAAATACTTACATACGGGTCACCCTATTGTAACAGACGCTCTGGAAATTTTTAATAAATTCAATATGATTCCTTCCATCAACCAACATAGTGTTCCTTCCTAAAGAAGATTTAACAACATATATGTAAGTATTTGTATGTTGATCTTGCGTCCTGTACCCATTTTAAAACGACCTTGCTTTGGCACAAAATCTTAAGAAACCACCGATTAAAAACGGGAAATGTTAAATCGATCTCAAGTCCCCTCAACCCAACGCGCCAATATGATGGAAAAATCCCACAGCAAAACTCTATTCAAGCTCAGGGGATTCCGTATCGTCACCGGTTCAAGTCGTTGTTTGTTGTTGTCAAGAAGACAAAAATTGTCGCTGCTTTTTTAAACAACTGGATGATTAAGTACAAAAATACTTCCGCAATCCACGAAACTAAAAATTCGATAAGCCAGAATATAAACAATCGTGCCTCCACTTCACGCCCATATATCGCTCTTCTTAGCCATTAGCATTGCAAAAAAAAAACTGCGAACCTTAATTTTGTGTACGTACTCCAAATTGGCTCGAAGGCATTCAGTTTAAATCTTGCGAGTCCTGCGTATGTCGCTCTGTGTTCTTCAGTCTTTTCAATGGAGATGACGTGCGATCGAGGTGTCTTGGCACCCGTCGCATCTTTCGTTTCGTCGGTTAGTCAGTCGGTCTCGTGGTCAATCAACAAGATGAGATATCCAAGAACCGATACAAAAGAAACTGGATTCTTTGTCGTTGTTAACTATTTCGATGGTGTGATAAACCACTAGTTTAATTGTTTTTGGTTTTTTTGTTTATTCTTGACATTAATTCATGTTCAAAAAAAAAAGAAAATAAACAAAACAAAAATTCGCAGTTTTGTTGGGGTTACTTTTATTGTTAGCGTTGAAATTGGAAACAAGTTTGTGACATCGATGGACTTTGCGGCTACAATTCTTTGTGTGGCTTAATCGAGTCACACGCGTGCCATTTCTCATTCAACCATGTTATGGGTAAACGTCTCGATCGATGGAAATTACCCTGTGAAGATTTGCTTTTTGTATAAAATTCATAGTTGATTTTATTTGTGATGTATTTTTAATAACTAAGTGGTTGATGCTAGCTTCAAACAAATTTGCAGACAAATCTTTAAAATTGCGTACTAACATTCTTTGAATTGAGAAAAGTATAACCGTTGATAGTGAACCTGATTCGTTTATGTAAGTATCAAAACTGTGCTTGTATTCGTTGTGGTGTAAGAAGAAGCTTGTATCCGGTTGAAGGATATTCTAGAGGTGGCCTTACGTTAACTCTTCTCAACACGGAGCACATTCTCAGTACCGGACTATAGATATTTGTGCGTGTATTGTGCTATCAGGATACTCTGGATATAAAGGATCATTCATTTTTGAACCTTGTGTAATGTTCGTTTTTAATGCGTCTAGAGTTCGGGAACTATTCGTGTTAACACGGTGTTTTGTGTGGCCCCACAGATAAAATCCAACATGTCAAATTGCATGATCTTGATGGCCAATTGACAACGACAAAACGTGAAATTACGCGACCAGGAAACTTCTCAGGCAAAAAAGCTATAATTGGTCGTGTTGTGAAGCCCCGTCTTGTTGGAACCATACATACATCGTCCAAGTCATGATCTTCAATACCGGCAAAAGAAGTCGGTTATCGTTCGACCATATCGATCCGATATCTTACTTACGGTGGCGCTACAGTCCAGGTCGGTCCAGGGCCTCATCCAACAAACGTCTCCAGTCAGCTCGGTCCCCAGCTAGCTGTCTCTAGTTTTGCACGCCAAGTTGATTCAGGCCCTCTACCACCTGTGTGCTCCACCTGAGTCGCGGTCTTCCTCTTCTGCGACGTCCTTCCTCGAAGAATTTATCTCTCGAAGCAGCCCAAAGCGTTTTCATCGGATGTTGTCATGGTCCATGCCAAGGATCGGGATGATGAGGGTTTTGTAGAGTGTCACTTTAGTTGGTCGGAAAAGAACTTTACTACTCAATTGCTTTCTAAATCCAAAGAAGCAGCGATTGACAAGAGTGATTCTTCGTTTGATTTCAGCGCTGGTGTTGTTGTTTGAGTTGATAGCGGACCCTAGGTAGACAAAGTCCTTAACTACCTCGAAGTTAAATCTGTCTATGTTGACGTTTGCTCCAAGACTTCGATGTTGGTTGTCCTTTCTTGTTGACAGCATTAACTTGGTCTTGGCCTCGTTAACCGTTAGACCCACCTTACTGACCTTCGTCTCAAGACCCACAAACGCTTCACTGACATCACGCTGTGTTCTTCCAATTATGTCAATGTCGTTTGCGTATCCTAGTAGCTGGACGGACTTTTGAAAGATTGTGCTGGTGTATGCTCCTATCCAAATCATTTCCAGCTTCTTTGTACAGTTCGGCGGCTAGCCCGACTGCTGCAGCGGCTTTGTTCGACTTAAGTTTAGATATCGCTATCTTCACTTCGTTAATGTCGGGTGGGTGGAATTGCTGGCGGAGTTTTGCTCGTCATCACCATTATACAGCTTGGAAAAGTAGTCTTTCCATATCTTCAGCACAGACTGTAGTTCCACTACGATGTTCCCAGGCTTCGTTCAGGCTGTTCCGAAACAGGCTTCGGTTTCGGCTCCTCGCCTGGAGGTTTGTTTTTCCTTTTTGTAAAGCTTTCGAACCCCGTTTCTGTTGTGACATCCCTTTATCTCCTCGATCGCGCGCTTCTCATGCTCCTTTTTTTTCTTTCTGAGAAGTTTATGCTCCTCTCTCCTTTTCTGCTCATATAGCTCACGAGGTGCTCGTGTCCTTTTTGCAGCGGCGCTTTGTATGCCTCTTGTTTAGCTGCATGTGCTCACCAGCAGGAAAGGAATGTTTTCGACTGAACGTGGATACCGATGATGCACAGGCCTTGCGACATCAGTAACGCATCCACTCTCGTCGAATTTCTTCACAATTTTATCGATTGCTTGCGTAGACGGTCGATTATGACTACCATAAAACATCGCGAAATGCACGAAAAGTATCTACGTTTGAACTACCACTTTTGTAGTAAATATTAATAATTTTAAAGCTTTGCTAAACGATCCATTATGGTAAATGGCAAACATTCAACTAATTTATCACACTTCAGATGGCAGTTATGTTTAACACGTATCAAATGCCAGCGCTACCAACTTGAAACCACGAAATGAATGACCCTATAAATGCGTAAAAATCAAATCCAACGAATAAACTTTTTATTGAATGCAAAATTCTCTCATTACCTACTATCTTATTTCCTCAAAACATGAAATGGGTTTTTTTCATCTTCATAACACCGACACCAATTTCTGTTAATTTATGCATTTGCCTACCTACTAATTTCAGATTAAACATGTTTGCATCAAAAACCGTCGTCATTGCCGTCATCTTCGTCATCGCCATGTGCTATACAACATCAACAAACTGCATTCCTGCCATTGGTACCTATGGAAAACGTTTCGGTATTATTAAGCATTTTTAAAATAGATTCAAATAAAAAATAATAACCTTCTTCAATTTTTTTTTCTCGCACTCTATTTTGACTTTTTTAAGATACCATGGGTGGATTGGATTATATTCAAGTTTGTCTGAATAACTGTGCTCAATGCAAGAAGATGTTTGGTGACTACTTCCAAGGGCAAACATGTGCTGAATCATGCTTGAAGTTCAAAGGAAAAGCCATTCCGGATTGCGAAGATATTGGCTCGATTGCACCATTCCTCAACACCTTCGAATAAATTTATTGAAGATCATAAATTTTACCAGTGGCATCTTCAGTTGTGGTTAATATTTTTGCTTGGCTTGAGATATGTATCTGTCGTACGTGACACCGCTATGAACTCCGCCTTTTTTGTTGCACGTTATTTTCATCATACAAAACTCCTTATTATTTATTGCTTTATAGGTACCTATATACGTAAAAATGTCATATCTTAAAGTGGCAGTTATTAACTGTAAGAGACTGTAAAGTTCCTATTTACATTGTAAGTTTAATGAAATATATGAAATAGAAAACACTATGAAAATTAACAACTTAAGATTATATTATTTAACTTGTACTTGTATAAAACGGGACCCTTTTGCCAGTGGGGAGGCTTTGTTTTCGATTTTTCATTTAATGAAGATTACGAAATAGAACCTGTTGACTTTACAGTTAAGAAAACAGAAGTAGAAACCGTATCTGTTGAAATCTTTGAACCCGATAGAACTAACGACTATTTAATGGAGGTTGACGAAATAATATCAACAAAACATCAATCAACACAGACCAATTATAATGAAAAATCTGAAATTTTATCCTTAAAAATAGAAAATGAAGAGCTGAAAAAAAACCTAGAGTCTTAGAAAAGGTGGAACACTCAAAACAAAAAAGTATCGATAGTTCAAAATCCTTTTTACCCAAAGAACTTGCAGTTATAATAATGGAAAGTCATATCAAGGGGCACGGTAGTGCCCAGCCAAGTTCTCTAGCAACTTTGGCACTACACCCTTATTTACAGGAAACAACTCAGGGCATTTTCCACACCCCTCTAACTTCTATACCAAAGAAGCCAAAAGTTTCAAACTCACATCATTTGTTAAGCCAGTCAAGAAGAAGCACCTCAGTAAATTTCAGATATTTAGCATAAGTAGTTTCTAAGATACAATGTTCCAAAAATCACGAAAACCGTAACTGACTGACTCACTGACTCACTGACTCACTGACTCACTGACAGATCATCAAAATTATGAAGCACTTCCCGTTGCCCTAGAAACTTGAAATTTGGCACAGTGGTAGGTCATGTGGTAAATACAAAGGAAAAAATCGAAAATTTGAAAATTTTCAATCAGGGGGCGTGGTAGCCGCCTACTTTTACATTATTAGTTTAAATTATATGGAGCACTTTGGAGTACAGTAGAATCAAGAAATTTGGCACAGTGATATGTCATGAAGTATATACAAAGGAAAAAATCGAAAATTTGAAATTTTTCAGTCAGGGGGCGTGGTAGCCGCCTACTTTTACATTATTAATTTAAATTATATGGAGCACTTTGGAGTGCAGTAGAATCAAGAAATTTTGCACAGGGGTAGGTCATGAAGTACATTCAAAGGAAAAAATCGAAAATTTGAAATTTTTTAGTGAGGGGGCGTGGTAGCCACCTACTTTTACATTATTAATTTAAATTATATGGAGCACTTTGGAGTGCAGTAGAATCAAGAAATTTTGCACAGTGATAGGTCATGAAGTACATATAAAGGAAAAATCGAAAATTTGAAATTTTTTAGTCAGGGGGCGTGGTAGCCGCCTACTTTTAAATTATTAATTTAAATTATATGGAGCACTTTTGAGTGCAGTAGAATCAAGAAATTTAGCACAGTGATAGGTAATGAAGTACATACAAAGGAAAAAATCGAAAATTTGAAATTTTTTAGTCAGGGGGCGTGGTAGCCGCCTACTTTTACATTATTAATTTAAATTATATGGAGCACTTTGGAGTGCAGTAGAATCATGAAATTTGGCATACAAGTACATCGTGCAATAGAACAAATAAAATATTAAATTTATGATTTTCAACTGAGGGGGCATGGTACCCACCCATTTAAAAATAAATTTTATAAAATATATGGGGCACCTCTGATCATCGTAGAATATTGTAATTTGGCAAACTAGCAATTCTGCCAGTCAATATAAAGAAATAAAATTAATTTTTAGATTTTTCTGCTTATCACAAAAAAAAATCTTTGCAAAAAGTAATGATATCACACCAAAAACATAAATGTAAACAAAGAGCCAAGTTCTCCCGTAAAAAAATTCTGCCTAACAAATCAGCCACGAAAAGTAATGAGATCTAAAAGAATGCCAAGTTCTAAGATTCAGCAAGTACTCGTAGGTGCATTGCAAATGTTTTAAGTGGACTTACATCGAATCAACTATTAGTTTTGAAAGTAACTTGTAAACTAATGTAAATTAGTTAATTTTTTTTACTTGGCGGGTTTTCTCTTAGTAACCTAATATTAAAAAAGTTTGGAAAACTTGCTAAGTAAAAAAAAATAACTAATTTACATTAGTTTACAAGTTACTTTCAAAACTAATAGTTGATTCGATGTAAGTCCACTTAAAACATTTGCACTGCACCTACGAGTACTTGCTGAATCTTAGAACTTGGCATTCTTTTAGATCTCATTACTTTTCGTGGCTGATTTGTTAGGCAGAATTTTTTTACGGGAGAACTTGGCTCTTTGTTTACATTTATGTTTTTGGTGTGATAAACAATACAGGAAAAAAGAAAAGAGGATACAGGTATTCCAATGAATTTAAAAACTTTTGCCTTAGCATTTATTTTATTGCACCGAAATCATATTATTTCTCAGAAAGAAATTTAAATTTGCCTTCAAAAAGGACAATCGCTAATTTTACAAAAAACTGGCCATCTGGACCTGGGTCTCCATTCAACTCTTTTTGGTGCCATAAAACTTAAAATTCAGTCGTTACCAGACATATCTTCAAATTGTGTCATATGTCTGGATGAACTTTCTCTTAAAACTCATCTCTTCTTCCGTAAAAATACTGAAGAAATAATACGTCTGGAAGATGATGGACAGGGAAAAACACGGCTAGCTGCAAACTATTAACTATGCAATTGTTGTAATGGTCAGGGGCATTACACATCGGAACAAGCAGCTAGTTGGATACCATTTTGTCAATTTTCCCTGTTCCTCTAAGGTTTTTAAAGAATTAATTTATACTTGTGTTAAAGAACTTCAGGCAGTTAATTTGAAACCTAGGGTAGTTATTTCAGATCAAGGTGGTAACTTCATAGCTTTAAATAGGCTTATTTTTTTGTTGAAGACCAAATTATATTGTATGTTTGATAGTCCCCATCTTCTAAAGTCATTTTGGCGTGACTTTATGCAATATGATATATTGATATCATATTTTCCGATACCAAAAAAGCTAAATGCTCTGATGTTGTGAATTTTTATTCGCAAGATAAAAAGTCATCTTTTAGATTAGCTCCTTAGCTAAAGATGAACATCTTTTTTTTTTAAACACATTTCAAAAAATGCGAGTAAGACTTGCTTCTCAGACGTGTAGCAGTACTGTAGCAGCTGGAATTTATACCATGGCCAGTCTTGGTGCGACATCTGAAACAGCTATTAATACAGCCGAATTGATAGAAAAACTGGAAAAATTATTCGACATTTTTAATTCCTCAAGTTTCAAAGGAAAAGTCGCACGAAGACCGTTTAGTGCCAATTCGCAACAAACTGAGTTGTTAAACGAGATGCTAAAATTTTTGGATAGTATCTCATTTCTTAATGGAACAAAAAATGTTTCTCAGAAGTTAAGATTTATTAAGGGATGGCAACAAAACATTAATGTTTTAAACGATCTTTTTGTTGATTTGCAGAACGAAAGAGTTAAATTTGTTTTTACTAGAAACTTAAATCAAGATTGTCTAGAAAACGAATTTGCAGTGTTGCAAAATCGAGGTGGCAACAACGAAGCACTAACTCCTTTTCAATTTTCTTGTGCTTTCAAAAGATCTTTTTCAGTTAAGTATATGGAAGATATAAACGAAGGCAACTGTACACCTACTGAAATGTTAGATTTGGAAAACATCAATGTTTTTGAAGAAGTACCGGAAAAAGAAAAAAAACCCATTAAACCCTATATTCGATCCCTCCCCAGTTTATAAGACTGTAAACTTTGCAAGGGAAAATGCGTTTTACTACTTTTGTGACTTGTTTAAAACATTTCAACAACATCATAACTGCTCTATTCAATCACCCACGACCACTATAATGTTTTCCACGTCTGCGATCTTTACAAATTTCAAAGAATATGAGAATGCAACGTTGACTCATCCTCCAGCAAATTTTTTGAAGGCATTGGAAAACATCGAACAAAAATTTGTATCTTTTTTCCCGGATATGTACGTACAATTCAAAAAATTTCGAAATTGACAACATTGACATTTCACAGTACTTCGCACATGAATGTAACGAACTACAGAGACAGACACACATAGCAGCACTGGCGACTGAGGCCATCGGCTGGGGCAGAACAAGACATTAATACAACAGAGAGAGACAGATATACACATAGAACGAAAGCAC
This sequence comes from Sphaerophoria taeniata, assembly GCA_943590905.1. NCBI lineage: Eukaryota > Metazoa > Arthropoda > Insecta > Diptera > Syrphidae > Sphaerophoria > Sphaerophoria taeniata. The sequence continues at coordinate 184,785,768 of OX016540.1, read as the reverse complement.
GACATAACAGAAACCTACGTGGCTCAAAGGAGGAGACTTAGATTTGTATTGTCTCATGTTATCGCACAGGTGGCCACAGATAAGCTGGCGATTTTCGTAGAAAAAGAATGCTGCCGAAGCTAGGGCTTGAACCCGTAGCGTTCGGCTTAGCAATCAACTACTCTATTTTTTTTTTTTTGTAATTCATTTTTTTATTCATTTTAAACTTAAATCTACTTACATGCTAGATGCTAGACAAAAATGGGAAACTAGCCTAATTAATTCTACTTATATATAACTTACTAGCCCCAATCGGGCGCTCTAAGTAATTCATTACTCTTAAAATTAGTGCCTTTCGGCCTACGAGCTAAGTTTATTTATTTTAATTTAATTTCATATTATTTATTTTGAATTATTAGAAAATTTAAAAAAAAAAACTAATACCATTATCTTTTTTTCGGGTTTTTCTTACAAACTAGAGTCCTAAAAATAAAACTTAAAATTACCTAATCTACCTACAAACTACTTAAAACTAGAACAACCACAGCGGCAAAAACTATGTCCTTGTAATTGTGTTCTTGATTTTTGTAATTGTCTTTTTTTGTTTCACATTATCATATTGTCCTTGATTGCTTTTTTTTTCTTTTTTTTCACTTTTTTTATTAGTATTTTTCACTATTTATTTATTTATTTATTTATTTTTTCGTTTTTATACATATTTTATAGTGCCGCCATGCCTACTCTACTTAAACCTAAAACATAAGACTAAAACAAGTATGTCAACTACTCTATCCTCTGAACCATGGCCACCTGCAATTTCGAGACAAAAATTGCCAGCATTTTAAAGAATGAATTTACCTACGTTTGCTGCAATAATCTGCCCTATCGAGGTATTTTTCGGAGCAGAATTTTGTCCGATTTCGTACGTTTCGGACAAGTTTTGCTTCGAAGTATTCTTCCGACTTACAATAGGGCTTTTTCCCTTTTGACAGCTGTCAAATACCAAATTTCATTTTTCGGTCGTGGAGGGCAAACAAAGCGCAATTTGTATTGAATTTGGACAAAATTTGGTAATTTTCCTTGATATTTAATAAAATAAGTTTTCTAATACAGTTTATTTTTTGAGAAAATGAAAATTTCAGGGTACGTGAAGGGATTGGACCAACAACGAAGGAAGGAGTACATTGAAAAAGTCGCCAGGATTGCCGCCAAAGATCCCTACCTCCTCAGGTGCACGGAGCAGTGTCTGAAAACGGAAAAGGAACGTCTCGAGAGGCAGGAACGAGAAGACAAAGAATTTATTAAGTGAGTTTCCTTTCGTTCTCAAACAAGATCATAATCAGAATTAAGTTCTATCGTTCCAGGAGTGTAAATTTCAAAAACAAATCAGTTGAGGGAAAGAAGATGGTCGTAGTCAAGCGAAAACAGCCCCTTGTGCTAGTCAAGCCCCGCGAGAAGGAAGCCTCACCTGCAAAAGCCGAAGACATACCAGGTACCTCAACGTCGACCAAAACTCCAGGAGGTCTATCACTTCTTTCAGCTTACTGAAACAGCTCCGAAAATCGGAATAGCATTTATTACAAATTCTTTTATTAAAAACAAATTTTATGTACACAAAGTGGTCACTCTCTCGATACCGTCTATTTATTCGTAAAATTCCACCGCAGGTCAAAACAGCCCTTTCCGTTTTTAACCGGTAATCCGACAATAATTCGACTGGAAGGTGAATTAAAATCATCCGATCGTCCAGCTACGGTGGCTGCTTTCAAGAACTGCAGGCACGATTCGAATGACATCTGCTGCAGTGGTGACGAAGATGAATCCATTCCCTTGCTACTCAACGGTCTGAAGGTTCCATCAAAGGTCATGTAGTCAGCGTTTAGCAACAAATGCCGCGGATCCACTGTGATGCCGTAGACTTTGAACACATTTTGAACTTCTTTGACTATATCCTTGGCAGCTGCTTCAATGCCGTAGGTGTTCGCTATGCCGTGAATGTCGTTTGAATATATTCTGTTCACATCGAGGATCTTGTTGTACTTGAACATTTCGACAATGTTGATTCCGTCAGTCTTGAGGAGAAGCTCGTTGTTGTTGTTATACAAGATCGCACGTTTGATTCTGGGCACTTGGTAGATCACAGCTCGGTTTGCAAGTTCACGAATTATATTCGAGATGTCCGATTTTCGGTACTTTGGCGGAAACTGAAAGTAATCAAGCGATTAGGAGCGGTTTTCGGTTGAAAGCAGAGTTAACTTTTCTTACATCAAAAGTTATTCTGCATCATAAATGCTTGGCAGTGTCGTTAACATAGCGGGGCGACTTTCCTTTACCAGATTGTATGGGTTTTTTTTTAATTTTTTTTTTTTGAGGCGCGGAAGGCATCTCAATAGAATAGATGAAGAGATTGGCAGGCTCGAAAACCCCGTAAATATGAAAATAAAATAAAATGAAATAAAATTGCGAAAAAATGTATGAATTTTTGCTTACCAGTTGGAAATTTTGACTTTTATTTTTGATCTGTCAAATAAGGTGGAAACAACATGATGTTGAAAAATTCTAGTGTTGGCAGACTAAGGAATATTTTACCTTATTTCGGAATTTGAAATTATTTTAAAAATTGTGAAAAAAAGAAAAGAATTAATTTTTGCTTAAAGAAAACTGTTTTTTGTAGAAAGCAGAAAGTATATGCGGCGGCTTCGCCGCTGAAGGGGTTTTAACTCTCGATGTGTAGTGCACGACTCTGGCTACGCTAGCAAACAGCGAGTATGTGCGGTGGCTTCGCCGCTGAATGGGTTTTAACCCTCGATGTGTAGTGTACGACTCTGGCTACGCTAAAATAGCAAAAAAAAAATATACCTACCTTAAACGTATTCTATGGGTGAATTTGATTTGTCAAAGGGTGAATTTGATTTGTAAACGAATGAACACAAATTCATTGATTTTGAATAGAATTCAATTTATAGTGAAAAAATCGAGCGATTTTTTCAATATAAATTGAATTCTATTCAAAATCAACGAATTTGTGTTCATTCATTGATTTTGAATATAATTCAATTTATAGTGCAAAAATCGCGCGATTTTTTCACTATAAATTGAATTCTATTCAAAATCAATGCATGAACACAAATTCGTTGATTTTGAATAGAATTCAAATGTCGCGCCAAATTCTTATGTATTATTTTATCATTAGAAAACTTACCTTTGGACGAAAACATTACAGAAATGAAAAAAAGTAAAATTTTTTTGTATCTTGTTATGTATTATTTTTTCAATAAGTCCTTAAATCTATATAGTACATGTATGTATTGTATAATACTTAAAACTAAACCTAAAAATACCTACAATATCTTCAAAATACTTATGATTAACTTAATTTCTACGATCACCGAAGCTTCTTCGAATTGCAGTGAGAAGTTCTTCGAAGGGATGCTGCCCGTTCTTCTTAATTTTTCTCCGCCATTGATACTCCACTATCCAATGTGCGAAGTTATTTGAGTAATTGCTTTGGTAAAATGACCGCTTCACAACACGCCATTGAGATTCAATACGCTGCGTATGCGTACCATCATCCGCTACGAACGGATTGTCAGGGTCACTATGATTGATAAATCCATGATCTTGAAGGCAATCATAGGCCTTCCAAAAGTCCGTATGGATGATGGTACCCGGCAGCACGTGTTTCTTAATGAGCAGTATTAATACCTGAAAATGAAATACTTGTTATTGAACTGTATAAATGTATTTTGTATATTGAATAACTCACCTCCGCACTCCGCACATTGTCATCGCATACCTCTAGGCGGAGATCTTCAGCTCCGTCCTCTATCATCCCAAGCACCCAATGCCCATCTACACGGCGCCCTAAAAGTATGAAAAGATTTTTAATGTTGTATATAATAAAATAAAATAGAGTTTATATTACCTTTATGGAACTTGCGGCTCCCAAACTTAGACTCATCAATTTGGACTACGCGTCCGACACCACCAATTTTTGGGGCCTCTTCTTGCCACTGCAAGAAGTCGTCGACGATCACCTCGCGGCAGTAATTAAACCAATCCGCGATGGTTCTCGTCGACAAGGTGGTGTCGGACTCCGTAAAGTCCTCGTCTTGTACCTCATCATAAGGGGTTTTCCGAGCAAAACAATAAGTGAGGAAGAGCACTTTTTGTATCGGAAGCCTGGCGTTCTCGAACCAAGTGCCCTTCGCTCGACTTATTCTTTTGCTCTTACACGCCCCTTTCTGGCACCTGTAGTAGCCTAAAGATCCGCCTTCCTTGTATAGGGGCATTCTCGTCTGGTGCTTGGGACAGAGCTTCATTTTGGGTAGCATCCCTTGCTCCTCCGCAAATTGAATACATTTCTCCTCCGTTTCGAATAATTTGCCGATCGAAATCCAGTTCCTAGAAATTTATATTTGAATGATAAAATACTAAACTAAACTATGTAACTTACCACTTCTTCCGATTGGCACTTGCTTGATTTTGAGCACTTGCTTGATTTTGAGCACTTGCTTGATTTTGAGCAATTGCTTGTCGGCTTGTTGTTGGTAGTTGTTGATCCATAATTATAAAATTAAATAATTGTTCAGAAATTCAAATATAATGCGTACGTGCTCTTTGTTTTTTTTCGAATGAAAAATATGCATAGCACGCGCAAAACATAAAAAATGCAACACATTTTTACCGTTACTGAAACTGTTCATTAAGATAGAACACAAGAAATCTTTTCCTAAGAGTTATTTAAAAAAAAATCCCAAAAAATACGAGAATACACGAAATATCCCAAAAAAAAACCCATAAACGTGTGCAGTCTACTTGCACTACAGGGTTTTTTTTTGACGTATAAGTCATTGCAATACAAAAAGAAGGCTGTCAAAAGAAATTGTTTGAAATAAAACGTCAAATTTTTGTATGAATTTGTATGGAAAAATTGTGTTTTTATTTTCGTGATTAAATACATAAATATTAATTTCAGACAATTAAAATTAGTTGATTTGTGCATAAATAACGTGTCTCTATCGTTTGAGACCATTTTCATCCCAAAAATCAGAATCTGGTAAAGGAAAGTAGAGCCGTGAGTGTTCCTTGAGATCCTTCCTCTTAATAGCATGAAGCCATGCTCTCCTCCTTTCTTTAGAGGTTTTGATTTTGGCTGGGTTTTGGTGAATGGCCGGGAAGCGAAAAAACTTTTAGGTATGGTCTCGGTTTCCTCTTGTGGAACAACCAAAAACACAGCACGAAGAAGGCATTTTACACAATTTTTTACACAAAAATTTAAAAAAGTACATACTAACTAATACAACAACACACTAAACTTTTTGTTTGAACAATTTAAAACTTTATATTTATTGAATAAAAACAGCAATTTTCAATCTTTTTTGGCGCTTTTTAATAGAAACTTTATTTGTTTGCCCTCCACGAGTAAATGACAGCTAAGACGTCAGCTCGTTTGACGTTTCCCGCCGGTGGTCTATTCGGAATTTTTTCCGACATGAAGTAACGCAGTACGATGAGTAACAATGTGGTGCGATGACTAGCTTTATTTTCCTTAATTTTTGACAATTTGGTTTCCGATTTGTCCGCCGAAAATTGTTTGCGGAATTTTTTGCCGAACATGCTCGTTTGCGTTATTTCGTACACGGCAGACACATAATTGGCGAACATCATTTTGTGCTAATTCTTGAAAGTGTGCGGATGTGCCAAAAGGAGAAGTAAGTCGATGCGCTAATGGTTATCTCATAGAAAAAATGAGATTTGTTCGCGATATCAACAAATTTTTGTGGTTGGTTCAAATTGTTGAAGGCAAACATCCGAAAGACATTAGAGAAAGTTATTACTTCACAAAATGAATGAATAGTCATCAATAGACACAAGTTGTTAAATAGAGAAAAAAAGCAACAGAAACGTAATAAAGTAAAATGCCTACACTATCTTTAAAATCACTTTTTTATTCTACTTTTTTGAACACTTAACAAATGAACCACTGGCACTGGCTTCTCTTTATTTATTTATTTATTTACGGTCTATAAGTATAACAACTTTCATAGACTAAAAACAACAAAAAAATAATACAAAATTCTTAATTTACGATAAAGTTTTTATATATACACAGAAATAAATAATAAGAATTTAAGATCAATTAATGCTTAACATAATGAGAGTCTTAAAACTATTTCTGTCCTGATAAAAATCGAAGACATGAACATATCTGTTAAAATTAACGCACGCATTTGTAATTGGTTCATTTTTGCCATAATTTGTTGAATGTCGAGAAACATTTAAAAGGACATTATTTCTAGGTCTTAATGACCGAGAAGGTGCATAAATACCAAACAAGGTTAAAAGAGGCGGACAATCAATATGATTTGTTATAACATCCCTTGCAAATATAACCGAATAATAAGTTATTCTTGAACATAGAGAGCTTAAACCAATAAGTAGGCATCTAGTATTATAAGATGGCATGGAACTAGAGCAATAAAGTTTTCGAAGTGCATATTTTGTAAATCGTTTCTGAATTTTTTCAATGCGATTACTATCTTTTTTGAAAAGAGGAGACCAAACGACACAGCAATATTCTAAAACAGGACGAACAAGAGATACATAAAGAGTTTTCTATGTATAGGGATCTCTAAATTCATGAGAGTTTCTGAATAAAAATCCCGACATTGCGTTAGCTCTCGACAAAATGTAATCAATGTGTACACTGAAAGATAGATGTGTATCTAAAATGACTCCCAAATCCTTTTGACTCACAACACGTTTCAACAAAACACCAACCATTTCATAATCAAAACAATAAGGCATAACAGACCTTGAGAAAGTCATAATCGCGCATTTATTGATGTTTAAGCCCAAAGAGTTTATAGAACACCAAACATTTAAATTATCAATGTCTTTTTGCAAATTTAAACAATCAACAACTGAGTTAATCGACATAAAGATTTTAACATCGTCCGCAAACATCAGACATTTGGAAAATTTTAACATTGTTGGAAGGTCATTGAAAAAAATTAAAAACAACAGGGGTCCAAGGTGACTGCCCTGTGGAACACCTGAGTAGTTGTCTATTTTAGACGACAATGTGGATCCTAATTTAACATACTGTGAGCGATTGCACAAATAACTGCCTATCCATTTAAGGAGTGTGGAATGAATTCAAAAAAGTGACAGTTTTTTTTAATAAAATGCGATGATTAACCCTATCGAACGCCTTTGAGAAATCAGTGAAAACAACATCAGTTTGACATTTGTTTTCCATATTTTCCACACAAAAGTTAACGAAAAGAGTCAAATTAGTTGCAGTTGATCTTCCCCGAACAAAACCATGTTGATAAACTGAAATACAATTTTTTATAGCTTCATACATTTTCCTTTTAACAATTGATTCAAATATTTTAGGAATCAGTTGCAGCTTGGCTATAGGTCTATAATTTTCCACCATTTGTTTAGCACCGGATTTATGAATGGGAGTTATATAGGAACATTTCCAAGCATATAAGAACTCTCCTTTTCGAAGCGATAGATTAAACATGTAAGATAGAGGTTTGGACAAATTGCATGCGCATTCTTTCAAAAACTTTGCTGGAATATTATCCGGTCCTAAGCTTAAATTTACATCAAGCCCAGAAAGCTCAACAAGAACCTCTTCATCACATATTATCATCGAGCCCAAGTCCACGATTTCAAAACAGTCCGACAAATCATCTGAATAATCGGACAAGACATTACCACCACAATCAACAACGAAATTTGACTGAAAAAAAGTAGCAAACATGTCACAGATTTCGGATATGTTACTACTTACATTACCATTAAGACTCATATTTGAGGGGATTCCTAATGATTTTCTTTTTAAATTATAAAATTGCCAGAAAGATTTTGAATCACATTTAATCTTCGATTCAACAGACCATAAATACTGGTTATACAAAAACCTTTTTAAGAAATTATATTCTTTAAGTAGACGACAATATTCGCTTCGAAAACTTGGATTGACTTTAGTTCTTTTTTGAGCTTTAACTAAAGCATTTTTTAAACGTTTCAAGCCTTTCGAAAACCATATTGGCTCATTTAAACCACATCTTTTAGCTTTCTTTGGTATAAACATATCAAAAAGTTCTTGAATTTTGTAACTTAAAGTGGAAAAACATGAAGACAAACAAGATTGAGGCAAAATTGAATCCCAATTAATTTGTTTAATATAATTGTTAATGCAATTGTAATCGGCTTTCTGAAAGTCGTATTCGACTCCTAAACTATGTAACGGATCAGTTAAAGATTTAAAAATTGATAAATTAAATATAACATTTAAGGCTTTATGGTGAACACTATTGTTTAACAAGGGGTTTTCGTCTTCAATTAATTTAACATCAAGTTCACTATGAATGAAAACTAAATCGAGAATTCTACCTATTTGATTTACAACATTATTGACTTGACATAAATTAAGGGCACAAAAAGTATCCGTTACAACTGCTTCAAAATCTTTTCAGCCCTCAGGAAAACCAGCATGGTCGGTTGTCACTTCGGTCGGGGCCTTTTCGTTTAAACAATCCAAGTTGAATCCACATCCATTTCATTGGGAGAGATTCTCAAACCAGCCGCTACACCTTTATGAAAATTTGGCCATAAATTCGTATATGCTGGAAATTCAATCTGCTGCATTTCGATGGTTGTTCCTTGGAACCGTTCCTTGCCAGTTAGGCAAAGTATGGAATTGTCCTCGATGTTTTGAAAACTTTTAATTTCGGTTGCAAAGATTGCTGGACAGCACGATTTACGTCTAAATAAAGCAGAAATTTGTTATTTTATGAAGCCCAAAAAAATTCAAGACTTACCTTGAATTTCATTCGTAAATTCCTGTTGATCCATGCTCGTACAATCGTTGGTATTGATAGCCAACCATTTCAGTGGCCACGGAGGGCATGTCATATTTAGGTCCAGCATAAGTTAGCTGCCGGTGGTTGGGTGTTGTAGGATCTGGGGGCTTCGGCTGTATCTTTTCCTACACACCAAGTGCTTACTTTACCTCCTCGTGGTAGCCACCGGGTACTGGTTATATCTTAGATATAACTTGCGAAACTTGTAAGCGCGGGTGCAAAATCGGGAAAAAAGAGCACCTTATCTACGGCCCAACAAATTTGGAGGTTAGTGCGAGGGGCTAACAACCCCTCCACAGTGAAAAACTTGACAGTTATGAGAGAGATACCAGCCTCGGATAATGAACCCCCTCTTATGGTAACCAGACCCGGAACGACAACGGACTACGCATTGAGAGTTTGTACCTGGAATGTAAGAACCCTCTACACTCCAGGTGCAACTCAGAAACTTGAATCTGTCCTCTCGCAGTATAAGGCATATATTACTGCGATCCAGGAAATACGATGGATAGGATCAGGGACAATAAAGAGAAAAAATTGCGACATTTATTATAGCTGTCATCAAAGATTGCATATATTTGGATGCGGATTCGTCGTGGGAAATCGGCTTAGATCGAAAGTCATGGATTTCAAGCCAATAAGTGATCGCCTGGCTGTGATCCGCATCAAGGCCACATTACAGAACATCAGTATAATATGTGCACACGCCCCTACCGATGATGCTGAGGAGTCTAGCAAGGAGGATTTCTACGACCTCCTGGATAGAGCCTACGGAGCCTGTCCAGAGTACGACGTCAAAATCGTACTCGGAGACTTCAATGCAAAAATCGGGAAGGAAGACATCTTTGGCGGATTAGTTGGAAAGCACAGCCTCCACGAAGAAACAACAGATAACGGCTTCCGACTAATCGACTTTGCTGCAGCTTGTAATACGGTGATAAGTAGCACTAGGTTTCCAAGAAGGAAGATCTACACAGCAACCTGGCGATCTCCGGATGGTCGAACCACCAACCAAATCGACCATGTGCTAATCGGCGCAAGGCACGCATCCAACATCCTGAACGTGCGCACTTTCCGAGGAGCAAATGTCGACTCTGACCACTTTCTGGTAGTGGCTAAGTTTAGAGCTCGAATATCAAACGACAAAAAAACACGTGCAGCCCAAAGAAAGAAGTTCAACATCGGTTGCCTTAGCACATCAGAGAATGCCAGAGACTACAGCGAGCGCCTGAGCGAGCGACTCTCCGCCGTCCTCCCAAATACTACAGACGTCAACACACTGTGGAACCAATATCGAGAAGTAATAAAAAATGTAGCCGAGACCACCATAGGTTACCAGCCACCCCCGAAAAAGAACCCGTGGTATGATGATGAGTGCGTGACATTGAAAAGAGAGACGGAAAATGCACGCCTGCAGATGCTGCAACGGAAAACAAGAGCAGCAAGGGAAGAGTACCGCACGAAAAGGAGAAATGAGAAAAAGACCCTGCGAAGAAAGAAAAGAGCATCCGCAGTTTCTCAGCTCAAAGATCTAGAAGAGTCTCGGGCCAAGAACAACACCCGGCGTTTCTTTAAAAGGTCGAAGCAATTAGCTTCTGGTTTCAGAACCGGGACACAAGCTCTTCGAAACAGTGAAGGAAACCTAGTCACCGAAGCACAGGGAATTGTAGATGTTTTCAAGCAGCACTTCCAGCAGCTGCTGAATGCGCAAAATGTCGAGCAAGATAATGACGAAAGAGAAGCAAGACCAGTCAATGAAGACCCAGTCCCAGCCCCCAACAGAGAAGAGGTAGAAAGAGCCATCCAAAAGCTAAAAAATAACAAGGCCGCAGGGTCGGATGGCATACCCGCGGAACTCTTTAAACATGGAGGAGATGTTTTGATGAACCGCATGCACCAGGTCATCACCAAAGTGTGGGAGGAAGAATGCATGCCCACTGACTGGTCGATAAGCTCCATATGCCCCATCTACAAAAAAGGCGATCCGATGTTATGCAAAAACTACCGTGGCATATCCCTGCTTAATGTTGCATACAAAATCCTATCCAACGTACTGTGTGAGCGTCTTAAACCTTTCTGCAACACAATAATCGGCACGTACCAGTGTGGCTTTAGGCCAGGCAGAACAACGATAGACCAAATATTCACACTGAGGCAGATCCTGGAAAAGACCAACGAATTTCAAGTCGAAACCCACCATCTTTTCATCGACTTTAAAGCTGCTTATGATAGCATCCACCGCCAAGAGCTTATGATTGCGATGTATGAATTCGGGATCCCGAACAAACTGATCCAGCTGTGCCGCATGACGCTAAACAATACGCAGTGCAGTGTGCAAATGGGTAACAGCTCATCCGAGTTATTCCAAACTTGCGCAGGGTTTAGACAAGGAGATGCGTTGTCATGTGACTTCTTCAACATAGTCCTGGAGCAGATAGTGCGCAAGGCAGGTGTGAGCACGGAGGGCACTATCTTCAACAAATCCACCCAGCTCCTAGGCTATGCGGACGACATAGACATCATCGGTCGATCCAAGAGAGCTGTGCTTGAGGCCTTCACAGCGATTGAAGAACAGGCGAAACTAGTTGGTCTTGAAGTGAATGAGGACAAAACAAAGTACATGTTATCAACAAACAAAGCAACATCTGTCCACCGCCTAGGACAAAACGTCACTGTTGGTAGCAGCAATTTCGAGGTAGTTAAGGAGTTCACCTACCTTGGAACAAACATCAATCCCACGAACGACACCTTAGTGGAGATCCGAAGAAGAATCACCCTAGCGAACCGCTGCTGCTTCGGTTTGGCCAAACAACTGGGTTCAAAACTCCTCACTCGAAAGACAAAGTGTCTGCTATACAAAACTTTGATTTTACCAGTCCTACTCTACGGCGCCGAGTGCTGGACGATAAGTAAAAAAGGGGAATTGATACTGGGCACTTTCGAAAGAAAAATTCTTCGACGGATTTTTGGTCCCGTATGCGACGATGGCGAATGGAGAAGAAGATACAACCGAGAACTGTATGAGCTGTACCAAGATGTGGATGTAGTCCAGAAGGCCAAGAAAAGACGACTACATTGGCTCGGCCACATCGAGCGAATGGACGACAACGCTCCAGCCAAGAAAGTCTTCTCATCCCAGCCCCCAGGTTCAAGACGACAAGGAAGACCGAACCTACGGTACAAGGACCAAGTGACTGCGGATGCCAGAGCGCTTGGTCTCGGTGACTGGAGAGTGCATGCGAGGGATCGTTCACGATGGAAGACTGCAGTATCTAGGCTGTGACCCTTCATGGATCGTGAGCCGGTAAAGTAAGTAGTATAAGTTAGCTGCCAGCAAGAGCAAGCACAATTTGTTTTGTATTTTTGAAATAAGAAAATTAAATTCAGCTTTTGAAAAACAAAAGCGAATTTGACATTACAAATTAGTGATGGCCCTCTTGACTTATCGATTTTCATCGATTTTAAATATCTTTAATCGAAATGTATAGTCACTGTTATCGTGTGTTTTATTGCTTATTATTAAGTTGCATTGGTGTAAGAAAGTAAAAAAAACTTTAACGTTACTGAAGTTCATTCATTTAAAAATTTAATAGATACAATAAATAACACATATATGAGAAGTTACATGACATCTCTTAATAGATAACCTTATTTCTTTTGCACATCTCAATAAAAAAATTGTACGCCATCGCATGTCAAATAATGCGTTGCCATATTTTTGTCCGATGACATTTAGCTCGAATACAAATTTAACCTCCGACCATATTTGCGTTGCGGAAAATTGTCCGCTCCGAAAAATACCTCGATAGGGCAGAATATAAACATTGAGTTTTTAATTAGATTTTATATTCGGGTCAGTGTTCCACCTTATTAAACAATTTAATAAAAACACAAAAAAGTGTCGTAATAAGCAAAAAATTAAAAATATTACGCACTTATAAGAAATTATGTTTTAAGAATAAAGGAGAACCGGCAAAAATGTATGGAAGCTGGCCTAGGAACCAATAACGACATGATATATATCAATGGAAAGGTTTCTTTGTCTACATTAACTTTTGCTATGACAGTAAGTCCCAAATCGCTGTGTGGAAAAAGTTATTGCACAATAAAGTCATTCACAAGTAGTAAGTGATTTCTTGTTTTCACCTTGACCTTGGATCCAATAACGACAAGATGTATATCAATTGAAAGATTTTTTTGTTTACTTTAACTTTTGTGTTGACCAAAATTCCCAAATTACTGTGGGGAAAAAGTTATTGCACAATTAAGTCATTCAAGGATAAAAATAATTTATGTTTTGTTTTCTTTTGTAAAGCTTTTCTATTATGATGTAAGCAAGCAAACACTTTTTTTTTTGAATAACTTAATTGTGCAATAACTTTTTCCCCATAGTGATTTGGGAATTTCGGCCAATACAAAACTTAAAGTACACAAAAAAAACTTTCAATTGATGTACATCTTTTCGTTATTGGATCCAAGGTCAAGGTGAAAACAAGAAATCACTTACTACTTGTGAATGACTTTATTGTGCAATAACTTTTTCCACACAGCGATTTGAGACTTACTGCCATGGCAAAAGTTAAAGTAGACAAAAAAACCTTTCCATTGATATATATCATATCGTTATTGGTTCTTAGGCCAAAATGCCGGTTCTCCTTTAAAAAAAAATATTAAAAATATCTTTTTTTTACCCAACCACCCTGTGTCGACATTCGTTTTAAAAGAGCGTGTGTCTTTTCTCTTTCCTTCCTTTAAGTTTCGTATTGCCATCTATTTCTACTATCTGTGTGAGAATATATGTGATGATTAGAAAATTATGCTAAGTAGCTGAGTACTCATGATTAGATATAATTATGTACTCTGGTTCTCAGTCAAACGCGAGAGTGGCAGGACGTGTTTCTTTATTTGCCAGGTAGGTACCGGAAAAAAAAATCGAAGATAATTTTTTTCAAAAAAGTCAAGTGGTTCAATTTTTTTTTAAACTTTTCGCGCCAATTTTCCAATTTAAAAAATACTAGCCGACCCGCGGGACGTTGTTCCCGCTTCTGAGAAATTGTTAGTGGTAACTTAAAGGTTGCGTGTGCAGTTTTCGCGTAGCAAAATAATATACCGTAAGGATATTAAAGTGAAATTATTATTATTATTTAACATTTTCTCTACTTTAACGATTTGTTATTCAATTTTCTGTCCCAAAATAAATACAGCCAAAAAAATATGTATACCTATTGCTGTTAATTAAATAAACTAAGTTAATAGTCTGTGAAAATAATTAAAACTTAAGAAAAGATCAGAACTTAAGAAATAGAAGGCTATCGAATCATTTCTGTGCAAGTCGTTTTACGTTTTCTTAAAAAAAGGGGATAAGATAATAGGTCTGTTCTTTTACTTTTTCAAGCAACTTCAACCTGCCGAAAGTTACTAAAAACTGCTTAATCCTGTTGCTGTTCCCTAACATAAAAATTTCGTAAAAAAGAGAGACGATGAGAGAGTTACTAAAATCTGCCCAAGAAAATTCTTCGGTCATTTTTTAGCAGCTAAAATTTAGCTGTCAAAAACAGCTGTCATCACTCATCATCAGCTTTTTGAATTCAATTTCAAATCAAATTGGAAATTTTAAATCAGCAAAAGCATTTTTTTAGGGTTCTTTTTGAAATTTTTGAAGATGGAAAATCTTACTAAAGGTTCATTAAGCATTGAATACTCACCGAAAACGTTCCAACGATTGCAAACTGTAAATATACTTCATTCATACATTTGTTCATATATAGATGAATATTTTGGAATCATTAAAAGGCAATTTTTTTTCAAGCAGATTTTGTTCCCATAGGAAATATGTATATACATCTCCCAAAGTGAGACCACTGTACCGGATTCCGACAGGGAGGATGCTGGCAATGAATTTGCAAATGCTATTGCTGCTAACGTCGGTCGACGAGAAAATTGTACCTATGCGACAACACAAATATTGCAAATCAAGAAAGGTTGGAGGCACCAACAAAACTACTTTTGACTCTGTACAAATCAATGCAGCCAAAAGTAGGTAAATCCGTTGATTTCAAAAATAAAACAAAAATGTGGAAAACAATCACAGGGGAGTTGGAAGCCAATGGGTATGAGTTCACCGAATCTCAAGTCCAAAGCAGATTCCGGACTTTAGAAAGGCAGTTTAAAAAAAAACAAATTCAAAAACAGGCCGCAATCGGATATCTTGTTGTTTACATAGGTATTTGGGAAAAATGTTTATTTGTTTGATTTTGTTAAATATTCTCATTATAGTGAATTGAGTAAAGTTTTTTTCCCAAAAAAGGGGGCCTTTATCCAGACTATGTTCTGGATAATGAAGCGCTTCCGGCACTTCGAGGAGTGAAATGATACAAGGCGACAGTGGCTCAGGCAAGGACAATAACGAGTCGCAAGAAGACAATCCTGGTAAGAAGTACAATAACTTAATAAAACAAAACTAAGAAATTGTTTCTTATACCTATATAGGTGCTTTTTTGATGATGAAAACCCGGGTCCATCTCCATCAGCTCATAAAAGAATGAGACTGAAAAGGGTGCGTGAACTTAGTCACAATGAAAAAATTAAAAAAAAAAGTCGAAGCAATGCATAGGGACCGGTCAGAATACCAGAACAAGATCATCCAGCTCCTGGAGTAAAAAAAAAGAACGGGAAAAGGCTAGGGATGAACGTTCTGAACGGAAGCTTGCATTGCTCCAGAAAATTGAAGAATCGCTTCGACAATAAAATCTTTTATTCTTTATTCCGCAACCTATTTATAATTTATATGTATCATAAATGACTGAAAGTTCTGTTATGTTTTTTTTTTAATGTTTTTGTTAAGTACCTTCGTTTTTTTATCAATAAGTGAAGTGATACAATTTTTTGTATTGTTTTTGGTTTTATTATGTATTTATGTAAGCAGCCAAGTTTATTTATTTTTTTAATTCATATGCTATGGCACGGTGCTTTGCCTTTGATTTCGCCAAAGTAAATAATATAAGTGTGCCTCCTTCTTGGGCTGAAAATAAAGCTGATTGGATACAATCGTACATGAAACGGAACCCACGCCTTAGTTTAAGGAAACCTGAAAACACAAATCTATAACGACTACCTTCACCAGAAATACTGTCGATAAATTTTTTAAAAATCTTTCAAGGCTTCAATTGCGATTTTCGTTTGCACCACAAGACATTTACAACTTAGATGAGAGAGGAATTACAACTGCCCTTCCTTCGCCTAAGGTACAGTGCTCTATGAAAAACCTTCTGTTCTTCTTTTAATTATCGTATTGTTACTCCTATCCTTCTAATCTTAGTTCATAGCTACTAAAGGACAACGAACAGTGTCCCAAATAGCATCAGCTTATTTTTTATTTCTTGAATTAAAGTACCTATCAAAGGGGTCCCCCCATAGTACACATTTGCCATAGCTCCGAAAAAAACTAAGAACTAAGGGGCTTACTGAAAAAATTTAAGGGATCTACAATTTTTCTTTCCGGTAGGTACTACATACCAGCTTTTGCTTTTCTAGGCCGTTGGATAAACCCTTTGTATACCTATTCAATAACAAGAAGGACAATCCTACTGGTACTGGCTTATCTCTACATAGAAACGGATGTATGTATGTGGAGTATAGTAAACCCCTAAGTCCGTCTTCTTCAACGGTATGAAAATCACGACAGCCTAATTACACCTACACACTGACACAAGAAACGAGAAACGGACTCAGAGAAGAACAGCTAAGCGAAGAATAAAAAAGACGAAGAAACGAGAGACCGACACGAGTTTGCAACGCGACGAGCCACGAGTAAACGCTACGATACGATTAAACTTAAATTCTAGAAATCTTACGTCTAAATCCCAATAAAACTTAAATTCTATTTAAATAAAACTTAAAGTTATCTTTTTGACAAAATTAAAACTGAAATCTGAAATTGTGTAAAACTTAAACTTAAAACTAAAACTGAAATTGTGTAAAACCTATTCTGAGTGTTAATTAGACTTAAATTCTATTAAAACTTAATCTTACCTTGAATTGAAATTGAAATATTGTATTCCTACCTAGTGTATCATTATTATATTAAATTTAACTGAATTAAAACTCGACTTAAAACTTAATTGGTGTTGTTATAATTTGTACCCCTTTGCCCCCTCAATCCCACATGGTGTCAGAAGTTTTCAAAAGCCCCTCAAAGTCCTTTATACCCCTTCGGTTCGGATCGGTTCGGTTATTTAAATAAAAAGTGAAAAAAAAATTAATCAATCCCTGACCCTACGTCTACACAGTAAAAGAATAAGAAACATTCAAGAAACATTCTACGATAAGTATCATTTCCTTTTATTTTTAAAAATGATTAAACTGCATGCTTTTACCGAACGCTACGGGTTCAAACCCCAGCTTCAGAAGCATTCTTTTTCTACAAAAATCGCCAGCTTATCTGAGGCCACCTGTGCGATAACATGAGACAATGCAAATCTAAGTCTCCTCCTCTGAGCCGCGTAGGTTTCTGTTATGTGTGCTTTCTTTCTATGTGTCTATCTGTCTCTCTCTGTTGTATTAATGTATTGTTCTGTCCCAGCCGATGGTCTCAGTCACCAGTGCTGCTATGTGTCTGTAGTTCGTTACATTTATGTGCGAAGTACTGTGAAATGTAATGTAATGTAATATTTTATAACTAAATGAGTATTGAAAACCTAACTACACGACAATTGCAAGCAATCCTAAAAGAAAAAAACCTTCCCAGCCATTATAGATTAAACAAAGATTTAATCGAACGGTTAAACTTAGCATTGATGTCAGAATACCAAGACGCTTTAGATAACGCAAATATAGAGGAACCGCTAGTGAAAGTGAACATCAGAGAGCGAATGAACAGCTAGAAAGTAACCACGAAAAAGAAATTTTGGAGAAAAAAGACAGTGGGGTAGAAAAAAGTGAATCTAAAAGTGAAATGGCACAAAATAATTTTGTCTTTAAAGACGTTGAAGACTCTTTGGAAGGTTTTAATGGGGAACAGGGGAAAAGTGTTTCGGATTGGCTGGAAGAATTCGAACATATTGCGATTGTCTGTCAGTGGAACGATATCCAACGATACCTTTACGCACGGCGTCTGTTAAAGGGAGCCGCAAAACTGTCCGTTGAGTCAGCAAAAAATTTGCATATCTGGAAACAATTACAAATGCATTTAAAGACTGAATTTGGACAAACCGTTTTAAGCTTACAGATTCATCGACAGTTAGAAAATAGAAAGAAAAATTATAACGAGACGTATTTAGAATATATGTTTGCCATGAAGTTAATCGCGAATAGGGGAAATATAGACGAAGAATCGTTAATAGCTTATATTATCGCCGGTATTCCCGATTCTTTAACGAATAAGACTATTTTGTATGAATCAAAAACTTTTGAATCTCTTAAAACTAATTTTAAAACATACAGTGAAATGAAACTACAAAGACAGAGGTTTAGAACTGATGAGGTGCCTCAAAAAGTAAACACTCCAAGGCAGGAACAATTTAGTACTCAAAAACGCTGTGTTGGTTGTGGTGCTAAAGGACATATGTCGTTTAACTGCCCTTATAAAGACAAAGGTTCGCGGTGTTTTAATTGTAATGATTTTGGCCACCTCTCTAAAAATTGCCCGAAAAAAACACAAGTTATTCCGTTTAAAGTAAACAGAGTTTCTTCGCCAGTTGTACGGATGACTTTAAAAATCGAAGACAATATTTTAAGTGCTATATTCGATACCGGAAGTGAACTCTGCCTTATTAAGAACTCTGTTTTCTCCATATTCAATAAAAATATCGATGGTGCAGGTACTCTTTTAACAGGGTTAGGGCAAAATGTATATGAATCAATTGGTGCGGTTCAATTGAATGTAATGATTAACGGGGTTAAATATGTGTTAACGTTCGACGTTGTTAGTGATGATTGTATCTCTGATGACGTAATTATAGGAACAGAAATCTTAAATTATGCTAATATGACAATCATAAATGAAGTTATACATTTTAATCCGAAAGAACTTAGTGATAATAACATTAAGATTTATGAAAATTCTATAAGCGAAATAGAAGTTGAAAGTCTAGTTGAGGATAGCAAGAAAGTTTTAAATGTAGAGACAATCGAAAATACAGCGGTGAAAAATGAAATTTTTAAATTAATTAGAGATTATAATCCAATTAAACCGAAAACGTCTTGCGTAGAAATGAGAATTTGTCTAGAGGATGAAAAGGCAGTGTTTCATCGTCCACGAAGGTTAGCACCAATGGAAAAGCGCATAGTAGACGAACAAATATCACAGTGGCTAGAAGATCAAATAATAGTGCCCAGTAATTCGCAGTTTGCCAGCCCCATAGTACTTGTGAAGAAGAAAGACGAAACGTACAGAATTTGCATCGACTATCGTAAACTTAGGCCGTGTGCGAATTGGATGAATTGTGGTTAAAAAATAAAAATGGATGAATTTTTAACCACTACTGTCATATTTTAACCTGCTCAGCAGCTAGTCAAATAATGCGAAGTGTCAAAATTTAACCAAACGTCAAGTTTATTCAAGTTAATTCAAAAATTCTTAAAGATAGGCAACCGTTACCCATAGTTGAAGAGGTTATTGAGGATCTATACAATGCGAAAGTTTTTACTAGTCTTGACCTTAAAAACGGGTTTTTCCACGTGGATATTCATCCGTCTTGTCGAAAATATACTTCGTTTGTGACCCCCGATGGTCAATACGAATTTTGTAAAGTTCCGTTTGGTCTTTGCAATTCACCGGCGGTATTTCAAAAATTCATCAATACGGTTTTTAAGGATCTCATTAGAGAGAAACAAGTACGTATTTACGTTGACGATTTAATAATTGCGTCCATGAATGAAGAGGAAAATCTTGAAACGTTGAAAGAGGTACTTGCAGTCGGGGCGAAAAACGGGCTCATATTTAATTGGGAGAAATGTAAGTTCATCAAGCGATCCATAGAATTCCTTGGCCATATTGTTGGGAATTGGTCAGTGAAGCTTTCTATAGAGTACCATGGCAGTGCGCAACTTTCCCGAGCCAAAAAATTTAAAGCAACTTCAAAGTTTCTTGGGATTAACCGGTTTTTTTCGAAAGTTTATTCCCAATTATGCCACAATAGCTAAACCGCTATCCGATTTAACGAGAAAAAGCTCTACGATTTTCAAGTTTGGTTCCGAACAACGATATGCTTTCGAAGCTTTAAAGGAAGCGCTTTGCGTCGAACCGGTTCTTAAACTCTTCAACCCTAGTTTGGAGACAGAGCTGCATACTGATGCAAGCAAGGTCGGTCTGGGAGCCGTTTTGCTTCAACGACACGAGAAAGGATTACATCCAGTGTTTTATCTAAGTTTTAAGACGTCCTCATCTGAAGAGATATTTAGCAGTTATGAGCTGGAGGTTCTTGCTGTGATCCGATCCCTGAAAAAACTACGAGTGTATTTGTTAGGTTTAGATTTCAAAATCTATACAGATTGTAAAGCGTTCCAGCTCACAATGAAGAAAAAGGAGTTGTGCACACGCGTAGCAAGATGGTCCTTATTCTTGGAAGAGTTTAGTTGTACAGTTCACCACAGGCCAGGAAACCTTATGAGACAAGTAGATGCGCTGAGCAGAGTTTTAACGATTACAGAAGTCGACTCGGGTATCCTACATCAAATCAAAAAAGCACAATCAAAAGATGAGTCATCCCAGCTTATTCTGAATATCCTTCAGCGTACCCAGTACGAAGATTATATTAACAGAAATGGAGTACTTTATAAGTTTGAGCAAAGAGTTTATCTGTAAGTTGTACCCAAGTCTATGCAGAAAGAGATCATTCGAGGCGTTCATGAGATTGGGCATATAAATGCACAAAAAGTAGAGCACAAGCTCAAGCAGAACTACTACATAAAAAATTTGCATAAGAAGGTTACTGAAGTGATAGCTAATTGTGTAGCCTGTATATTAGCCGTAAAGAAAGCTGGAAAGCAGGAAGGATTCCTACATCCAATAAGTAAAATTGACGCTCCATTACACACGTATCACATAGATCATTTGGGGCCTATGCCATCGACAGCCAAAAACTACAAGCATCTTTTTGTTATAATGGACGCTTTCACGAAATTTGTTTGGATCTTCCCTGTGAAATCGACAACAACCCAGGAAGTTCTTACGAAACTTTTATTTTTGGAAAATATTTTTGGGAATCCATCTCATTTGATATCCGATAAGGGATCTACATTTAGTTCCAACGATTTTAAAGATTATTGTGACCAACGAAATATTTTGCATATTCAAATCACTACAGGCGTCCCAAGAGGCAACGGACAAGTCGAACGAATGAACAGAACCATCATCGCTACGTTAACTAAGCTGTCCTTGGAGAACTCATTGAAATGGTACCAGCATGTTCCTAAACTACAAAAGGCAATAAACTCAACCATCTCCAGAGCCACAAAAAGAACACCCTTCGAGCTTCTGTTTGGAGTCCCAATGAGAACCGACGAAGATTTACAACTAGCCGAGATGTTGGAAGAGGAAATATTCCAAGAATTTGAAGACAGCAGAGTTACTTTACGCCAAGCAGCAAAGCTACAAATCGAAGACATCCAGAACGAAAACAAGAAAAATTATGATAAAAATCGGAAGCCTGCTAAGAAATACGCCGTCCATGATTTGGTTGCCATCCAAAGAACCCAATTCGGTTCAGGGCTTAAAGTACAGCCAAAGTATCTAGGACCTTACGAAGTTGTTAAGATCAAGCGTAATGACCGATACGAATTAGAGAAAATTGGAAGTCACGAGGGTCCAAACAAAACGTCATCTGCAGCAGATTTAATGAAGCCATGGGTCCAAGCTGAAGAAGACTCTGACTCTGAGTCAGATTAATTCAGGATGGCCGGATGTGGAGTATAGTAAACCCCTTAGTCCGTCTTCTTCAACGGTATGAAAATCACGAAAGCCTAATTACACCTACACACTGACACAAGAAATGAGAAACGGACTCAGAGAAGAACAGCTAAGCGAAGAATAAAAAAGACGAAGAAACGAGAGACCGACACGAGTTTGCAATGCGACGAGCCACGAGGAAACGCTACGATACGATTAAACTTAAATTCTAGAAATCTTACGTCTAAATCCCAATAAAACTTAAATTCTATTTAAATAAAACTTAAAGTTATCTTTTTGGCAAAATTAAAACTGAAATCTGAAATTGTGTAAAACTTAAACTTAAAACTAAAACTGAAATTGTGTAAAACCTATTCTGAGTGTTAATTAAACTTAAATTCTATTAAAACTTAATCTAACCTTTAATTGAAATTGAAATATTGTATTCCTACCTAGTGTATCATTATTATATTAAATTTAACTGAATTAAAACTTGACTGAAAACTTAATTGATGTTGTTGTAATTTGTACCCCTTTGCCCCCTCAATCCCACATGTATGTTTGTTTGTATGTTCACTATGGACTCCCAAACGGCCCAACAAATATTTTATGACATTTTCATGATAAATACTGTTGTATTCAGGGACGGTTCCTGTGGAAAACAAAAAAAAATGGAAAAACATTACAGAAGAGTGGGAAAACGTGTATTATTTTTCAAATGATGCGAAGTAGATTGGTTGAGGTCCACCAAAAAAACAGCTTCCTGCATTGAGCGAGACCTTGCAGGAATTAGCGACAGCTATCCAATGCCTGAGCCAGAACTGGTAAAAGTGGAGCCCGTAATTTTGGAGGACGTTGAATTGAATGGAGCAATTTACGTTTTAAGAGACTACGAAGAACATGAATTCGCTCAAGTTTCGACTGCGATGGAAATGGATATAGAAAAAAAAAATTGAAGAACACACCTGGGAGAGAGTAAACCCAGAAAAGTTGAGAAAGCACACGAACCCATTGCTGTCCAACAGGCGTCGAAAGGCAGTGGCGTAGATAGGGGGGGGGATCAGGGGGATATATCCCCCCCCATTGGGATTCATAATTGTTCAACATAACCAAGTCATGCCAAATAAGTTAAAGAAACGCACTCTGAAATTTAGTACCTACTTCGTACGTGAATCAAGTCTTATTAGTACTCACAGGTTTCCTAGAGGCATTGTAAATTGTACATTCTATACCTACAGTCTACGGGGAAAACACAAAGTCAACTTCATCTGAAAAAAATTATTACTTCGGAAAATCACAAAATATTTTGAATTTCTATTTTATATCGATTTTTAAAAAGTATTTTTTAACGTCTCTCCCTAATTGATAATAATAGGTAAACGTGCAAGAAAAAGAGCTTAACTCCAGCTTTCCACAAAAGCCCACACCGTAACAAAAATTGAAAGATATTTAGATTTCTTCTCACCGTGTGTCACATTGTTAATTTGGTGTAAGAAACTGCCCCAAACACGCAACACACTCATCCATACGAACACAAATGTTCGCACAACTGTGGTGAAGTTAACGCGAATCCTAACGGTAACGATAACTCACACTAGTTCATTTTAACCAGAAAGCAAAATGCGCTATTACCCATTACATAAAGCATGCCTTACACAAGCGGCAGATTGACAATCATTCGTCGTAATTTTGCGAGTTATTTGTGCGAATTATTTTGAGTGGCTTTTTTTTTAAATTAATTTTATATATATAAAATATTACGAAAATTTCCTAAAATTAATTTGGGTATGCAGTATTCAAGAATATGTAAATTTACATTTTATTAGTGAATTTCGATTTTAAATATTGATCCGATTTTGAGGTATAGAATTTTGAAAAAAAGTTTATAAATGTTTTTAAAAATACAAACAAATTTTTAAAATTTGTTTGGAAATAAAATTTTATTTGGGCAATTTATACGTACTTTCAGAAAAAAAATTAGTAGCTGATCAGGGTTTTGTTTTTCGAAAAAATCTTATGAGAAAAAAACGATTCTATGAGAGGTAATGTTTTGGAGGAAGTTTAAAAAAAATCGTTTTTGAGAAAATTGAAACTTTTAATTTTTGGCCAAAACAAATTGTATGGTGGCTTCCCTAAGTTCTGATCTTTAAAAAATAAAATAAAAAAGCACCAACGAACCTCTAGTTTTCAAGTTTTAAGTCAATCGGACCAGTGGTTAAGGCTGCAGGTGCGTTTAAAGAAAGACAGACAAACACTCAAAACTTTTCATATATTCTATACTAGCAGTTGCCCGCGAATTCGTCCGCCTCTCCCTCACGCTCCGGCCAGAAGTGCGTCTTGACTTGTGCATCATGCGCGTGAATTCGGTTGCGAAGTTATTTTAAAATTGTATATTAGTCGACTCTCCCTAAGTCAAAATTCTTCTTAACTCGAAGCGTTCAAATATGATTTATTTTCCCCGTTTTAGTAAGACTTTTCACTGAAGCTCTGCTCTTATTATTTGCAGCGTATCTTTGTATAGCTTAAAGGCTTCCTCGATAAATGGACTATTCAACACAAAAAGAATTTTTCAATTTCATTTAGCAGTTCCTTAGATCAGCGCTTTCACACAAACACGCGTTTCACATTTTCCACTGATTCTTCGCTCCTATTGGTCGTAGCTTAATGCTATGTAGCCTAAAACTTTCCTCAATTAATGGACTATCCAACTCAATTACAATTCGAACCAGTAGTTTCTGAGATAAGCGTATTAAAACAAACAAACAAACAAACAAACTCTTCAGCTTTATATATTAGTATAGATGTCGGAAGTAAAAATGAGCGAACTAGATCTATCCCCCCCCCATAGCGAAAAGCTATCTACGCCACTGTCGAAAGGAAAGAAACGGAAGTTCCAAGAAAAATGTCAGGAAGGAAAATAAGAAAAAACAATGGGCAGAAAAAGATGCTATTCAAATCGAAATTTTGGAATGTGAAAGGAAGAGGTACAAGCTGGAGCGTGAAAGAGCTGTCATGGAACGAGAACGATCGGAATTCGATCGCGAACGTTCGCTTGTGGAACTATAAAGTGCCAAACACCAGCTTGAATTGGACATTGAAATCCGCAACATTCGTTTGGAAGCCATGAAAGAAAGTTATGGAGAACGAACAGTTCCAACAAAAGGGTTGGAAATCATTTTATTGGGGATTCGACGATTGAACTCCGAGACGAACGGTCGTGTCCTAAGTGCTCTCTAATAATAATTAAAAAAAAAATTGATCTAGAATTTCATGACATGAACAAATTACAATCGAACATTTTCAAAAAAAAAAATGTAAAAACTATAAAAACTGAAGTAGACATGGAAACTGCCCAAAATCTTCTGGCACAAACAGACACTTCTAACTTAAACAATAATGAAGCATCGAGCTCCTCACAAATTAAAAAAAAATCTCAACATGGACTGGACTTGGAAGAAAACTCTAACATAAACGAAACAGGAGGCTGGTCAAAACAAGAAAAAAGACATACAATAACAAAAGCATCTGAAGAGATGGAAATACTCCCAGCTACATTCAAAAACAAATTCACCATCCAGGACTTTCATATCAAAGCATCACAAATACAAACAACAAGCAAATAAAATAAAATTAACCAACTTGCTCAAGCACTCAAGCAGCAGCAAAAAACATACCTATAATTCAACAACTCAGACAAGACTGAAAAATTTTGAAAACCAAAACAACATCGATGAAAATTATCAAAGTAAATACTGCCCGCCAATTTTTTTGCGTATTAGATATTAGAAGTCTTATTAATGATTTTAAAGAAAAAAATGTAAATTTTCAATACAAAGTGGTAAACTTTACGTTAATAATAATAAGTCTGTTCAATGAGTCTGTGCTGGACTATATTGGACAGAAAAGTACAAGGTTTTCCTGTTCAATGACAATTTTTCTGTGCTAGACTGTTCTAGTTTGCTGTTCAATGACTTTCTCTAGAACAGTTTAGCGTAGGTTAGCGTAAAAAGAACAGGATTTTCTGTACTTGCTTTTGAGGAAGAGTACCTAACCTCGAACAGAACCACGACAACTGTCAAATTGTTGTAGTTTTTTTGTCTTTGTTATTTTGTTTTGTGTTTTGATAACCTCAAATTAATTGACTTTAGGTATTTATAAAAGATTTTTCGATTTTGCAGATTAAATAGTAAGTATTTATTTGTTTGATATTTTTAAAGATCTAATTCCTTAAATAAATTCCATTTTTAAACATGTAGGTATAGAAGAAAAGGACAGGCAGGAAATTAATTTAGTTATGGAACACCAGATTAAACATCGAAAGAGGTTAATGGGAAAAATTTTACAATGAATAAATAGATTTATTGCATATTTAATTTTTATTCTAGATCAGAGCTTCGCTACCTCAACAGCACACTTAACCAAGAAAAAGTTGTTGCGCCTACCACCACTCGCTCTGACGTTGATGATATTTTGGAGCAGTCAACGTCCGCACAGGCTCAGGCTACTAACATCGACTTTGACAATTTTCTTCACGACCGCGATCGGCAAAACAAAGTAGTCCGGTGACTGCAAGCTGCTTATCTCCATTTATAAACGCTATATTCCTGTTAAAGGTAAAAAGACTGCAAGCTACTTATCTGCGTTTATAAACGCTATATTGCCAATTTAGATAAAAAAATCGGCTCTTAAAACAAAGAGAAAACTCTGGGAGTGCATCGCGTAGGAATTAAACAACGGTGGAACGAACTTAACTCCCATTCAAGTGGAAGGAAAATGGAAGAGCCTGGAACGAGCCTTCAAAGCCAAGGTGCAACATAAAAAAAAGGCAGGCAACAATAGAATGACCTGTCGTTATGAGAGGTTAGTATGGAGTATGGCATAGTTTTTGTTTTATCACAACTCGAAGTGATCCATAAACACGTTTTTAAAAAATGCAGGCTCATTTTTTCAACATTTTCGAGTAAACTGCAACTGCAGGTGTGTACTTTTAAGAACTTTAAAATTTACGTTAAAATGTTTGGCAAATTTCGTAAATTGGGTACTAAAACTTAAATTTAGGCTGACTATCTCACCGATTGAACATAAATGATATTGATATTGATATATATTGATTTTCGATTTTTGTTTTATCTCATACTGCATGGAATAAAGATAGATTTTGTTCACTAAGTAAGGGGGGTATATTTCGTCTAAGGGTAGTACAGTAGCATTTGACTCTCGAAAGGAGTAAAATACTACTATAGTAGCAAAAACGACAGCAGTGGATACGAGTTGTCAAAGTGGAGAGAGCAGTTTAAAGAGGAAAGCCGACACCGAAAAGAGTACAGAAAACAAAAACTGGACACATAAATAACAAACAAACTCTCGAAATGGAGAAAAGTAGAGAGTTGAAAGAAAAACATCTCGAACAAATTTAAAAAAAATAACAGAACTGAATAAAAAATGTGATAGCTATATGTAATTGAAAGTAATGTATTTAAAAATGTTAATTTAAGAATGTTAAATATGTATTGTTAAATTGAAAATGTATTAAGAAATGTAATATTTAAACAACTTTAAATAATTATTTTTTTAAATTAAAACATCGGCATACTTCTTGACAAAGTCTATTTCGGTGTTCCTGGGCTTCTTCTTGTTCCGTTCCATGATTGTCTTGAAAATTGTCTTCCGTTGTTGTAGTGAATTCTTCAAATTCAATTTCTTCTTGATTGCACAAGTTATGCAAAACAGCTCAAGCTCGAACAAAATGACAAATCTTTGTTTGAGTATTCCAAAGGAATGCTCAATTACAATTCTTCCCGAACTTATTTTACGGTTGAAAAACTTCTGTTGGGAAACATAAATTTATGTTCCGAATCAGCAAATGGGCTTAAGACTTCTTAAAGGAACACGAAAACAAAGTTTACTCAGAAGAAATGAACAATCAATACGAGACTTAAGAACATCGCGAATAAGCATATCTTGTAAATATTCTTTGAGCCCTTTCAATCCTATCCGACGCATTTGAATAGTAAGGATTCCAAATAATAGCACAATACTCAACAACAGAACGAACTAAAGTAAAATAAAGTGATTTTAGTGTGAAGATATGAGAAAATTCCCTAGAACTTCGTTTGATAAAGCCCAACATTGCATTGCTTTTATTTGATACAAAATCAATATGAGCCTCAAAAGAAAGTTTTTCATCCAGGATTAAGTTAATGGTGTGAGTAGGGATAGGGTAGGTAAGGTATATGTTTAAGCAGGTTGATAAGGTTATTTTTTGTTTTATATTTTTTCCTTAGAAGCTTTCGAAGGCAGGTAGATATTATTTAGATAGGTATGTAAATACGTTGTCTTATGATTTCATTTGTTTTCATTTTTTGTAAAAAAGGCATATTAGAGGATCTGTTAGCATTTGTATTTTTTTTTTCTTTCTTTCAGTGATCTTCAAATTAACATTACGATGATAGAGAAAAGAGAAGTCGAAAAAAGTTGGTCTGGCGATTCCATCCGTTTGTCTATCTGTAAACACACCTGCAGCTTTCCACTGGTTCGGTTCGAATGTCTTCAAATTTTGGGTCTTTAATGAGAACATATTTTTTTGTATTACCGCAAACCGAAACCTCTCATAGAATCGTTTTTTTATTGTAAGATTGTCTCGAAAACTCATAGTCCGATCAGCTTTTCCTAGAGAGTAGGTATATATCCAAAATAATATTTGGTGTTCAAAAATTATCCAACATTTGTTTGGATTGTAAAAAAAATATGTTAAAACTTTTTTTTCAAAATGCAGTACCTCGAAAACAGATCAGTTTTGAAAAATGAAATTCAAATGCAAAACGTGTATTTAGGTAGGGTAGACTGGGTACGGTTGAAACAAAGGACGGTTGAAACAAATCAAATTTTACAGGAACAGTAGGCGATACGCGAACGTTTGTCAAAATCAAACGGAGCGAAAACATAGTGCTACAATCGTAAGTTTTCCTTTGCACGTGACGCGTGGAAATCGTATGAGAGAGCTTGTTTTTTATATTGGCAACCAAAAGTAAGTATTTATGTGCCGTTTTCTTTTTCAATAACTGAATTTCTATTTATGTAAGAATATTGTGTATCTGTATATTATAAATGAAGAGTGCATAACGTATCGCAGTGACTTGTTTCAACGTGTTTTTAATGTGACAATAGTTATATACAATTTTGTATTTAAAGAAGGGTTGGGGACGGTTGAAACATTTTTTTTGGGTACGGTTGAAACAAAATATTTACGTAGTTTACGTAGGAGCTCATATGTTTGCCACAATTGCGACTCAGAATATTCCGATTAATAAATTTTTTGTTTAAAAAATACGATGAAATAAGGTTTTTGTTCAGTCTATTTTAAAATTATTATTTGTTTAAGTTTGTTTTGTTTTGTAAAGATATGGATAATTTATTTATTTATTTTCGTTTTGTTTTGTTTTATTAATTGTTGATTTTTTGTGCTATGTTTTTTTTTTTAAATAAATTATTATTAATAAGAAATTAATCACCTAATGGAATATGTGATAAACATTGTAAAACAATGTCAAAAATAAAAAATATGCTTATTATTTCATCCTGTTTCAACTGACCCCAGTCCCTGTTTCAACCGTCCTTGGTATGGGTACGGTTGCAACAAAAAAGATGTATTTTTAAATTCCATATTTTTCATAAAATAATGCACGTAGGACTCAAAAGTTACATTTCAGTTGCAGATGAAAACCCGCTTTTTTATTGAACATATCCACTTCATCGCTCGGTTTACAGTAGTCAAAGTTATGGACAATAAAAGCAAAATTGTCTCAACCGTACCCAGTCTAGCCTACATGTTCTTTAATACTTCATATCCATATAAATTTTGAAGGTAGTCCAATTTATACTCAGGCTTCCAATATATTTAGGAACCTACTTTTTCTTTTGAACTTTAACAAATTGTTTTGTTGTCTAGGTAAAAAATTTTCTTAATAAAACTAATAATAAAAAATCTAGTGCTTTAATTCTGTAAAGGTAGCATGTACTTTGTTTTTCAAACCATGAAATATTCTTTAAGCTGCTTTCTTCTAAGCAACTTGCAATTATCGTTTTTCTCCGATTTTTCAATTTTTTTTCTTCGTCGAAAATTTTTCTAAATATTGTTATGTGTGTCCTGATACATAACATTAAATAAATCATCTGATGGAGCATATAAATGTCTAAAATCAGAATTTTCTGAATAATTTTTTGCAAATATAAACATTTCAGTCCCACAAGTTAAAACTTCGTCTTCTTTTCTAAGCTTGAAATCACATTTCATGCAATTAAGTTTTTCTATAATTTGAAAGGCAACATATCCAACAAAATACCTCATTGATGTTAACTCTGTCGAAACATAGGAACCCGAATTTATTTCAATTTGCATTGCATTCTCATCATCCAAATTTTCATAAAATTTCATGCATTTCCTGTTCTTCTTGAAAATCATTTGTTTCAACTTCCGGTATATTTGCAGTTTCAGATAAGGCTTTGAGAGTAAGCATTTGGTCGTCATCTTCTGAACATTTGCCAAACTTTGTAAACGAACAGAGATTCGTCGTCATTATTTTGGCTACCAAAAAATGTATTTCATGAACAGACGGATTCTTTGTGTTCCCGCCTTTTGCTTGAATTTGCAAAAAAAAATTTTAACATCTTGGTTTAACCTTTTTGTAAAGAGAAAATCAATATTTCCATTCTCAGCAAAAATTTGATAAGCCATTAACAGGGTTGCTCTCAATGTTTGTTCGAACGCATCAATCCAATACAACCTTGTCTGTTTTATCAATTTGATTTTTTTTATGTATTCTATAAATTCGTCGATAGTTATGTATATGTGATTGTTCATTTTCAATGCCGATTTATAAATATTCTTGTCGTATAGGCTTCCACTATTCATACAATCAAAAATTCTATCAATTTTTTGGAAGCATTTTGCTATTGACCTAACGGTTGGCTTTTCATTTTCATTGAAATTGTCCGTTTCTACTGCCGTGAAGCTCTGCTGCACTGTCTGCTGTTTTCTTGCTGAACACTTGAACAGCATATCGTACCCGCATTTTATCGGAACTTGAAGGATCGATATGCTTTTGAGTAAGCTTCGTATATCATAAAAAGCAAAAATTTGCAAATATGGAGTTTCTATTGTCACAAATTACTGCTTTGACATTCAAACTTAGTTTTTCTGATAGTTTAGGATTCTTTTAAAACTTTTTTTTTTTAAATCTTCTCCAGCTATATTTGCTTCACTTACGAAATAATTCAGGATACATTTCCAACTTGAAAGAAGACCGCGTTACATGAAAACACACACTTGTTTTCCATATAACATTGGATCCGAATAAAGCCTGTATCTTCTAACCCATTTATAATGTCAACTGCAGAATTGTAAGTCAAATGCAAATCTCTTCTAATTGCAATTTCATCAAACACAATTGCAAAAATTTTACTCCACTTATCCATTTCAGTAAATTTTTTTAGAAATTCGTTATATGGTATCTGGAAATAAAAAGAGAAAACGAAAAAATAAGAGCTAAATTCATGCGAAATAAATGAACTTACCGCTTGTTGTTTGTGCTTAAAAATCTTGCTTTTACCAATTAGTGTTACCCCTAGAAGTATTTTCTTCATCTTCACTTCAAATGACCATATCGACACCCCAACAATCCTCAAATAAAATTATTTAATCTTTCATATTGAAATTTAATTATGTATTCAAACTATACAAGACATTTTTGTTACGTATTGTCTATACTAAATAATAATGCGTATTGTCTGTACGAAATATTTGCAACAAATAAAAAATTATAAATCTTGATTTAAGGAAGACCACCATTGGTTATAATAGAACTGATTACAAACAAAGTTATTTATCGAAATGAATTAAATGAATAAATTACTATAGGTACTAATTAAGGAAAGTTATCGTAAGGTATTTAAAATTTTAAATAACTGAAATATTTGTTGTGAATTCCTGAAATATTATAAAGAATCAATACAAACTTACATGAATCCTTGACGATGTGCGCACATGTTCTTGGTCCTGTTGTGTTTGATTTGAAACGTTTATATACATTCACTCACAATAAATATTTTACAATAACAAAATTATTATATATGGTTAGAAAACTTGAGTAGAATAGTTAAATTAAAAAGAGGTTAAGTTAAGATATTAAAAGAACAAATTATTTGAAAAAAGGACATATAATATTTTGAACAAAAAAAAAATGTCTTGAATCGTCCAGGAATGCAACTGCTACCAAATTCACCCGCTATGAGGTTAAATAGCACTATTCTTGAAGACTGAATGAATTTATTTTCGTTTTAAAAATGTATCTTGGAAAGTAATTTAATTTTCTTCTATTTTATATTTATTGATTTGAAATCCAATTTTGGATTAAAGTTATCGTTCTATTGAAAGCTCAAATTTTATTTCAAATTGCACTGGTTAAGATTTAGGATAATGCTTCGCGCATAGTCCTTATTTGAACGAATTTGATGAACTGATTGTTCAAATCTGTCCTTGGAGACACTTCGTTGAGATTCCGAGGGATCTACCTCAATTCAATTTCAGGAATCTGTAATTGTTTGATTGTACAAGAATATTTTCTTTATTCTATATATTTTAAAATTTTGTATATTATAATCTTTTTTCAGAAAACTTCAGAAGTATCTTCTTCTCTGAAGATATTATTTTTTCCTTATTTTTTAACACTTCCGACTATCTTGGAAAACTTACGAGAGTAAAAATTTTCAATACTTAAGATTTTCACTGAAAAAACCTAGGTATACTTGATTTTTATTTTCTTTAGTTTTACACAGTATCTATTGAAATTCCGAGTAATAACAAGTGTTTTCAATTAGGTATTGTTGAAGATGTTTGTTCACAATAAGGTACCGTTCACAGCATCATTTAAACAAATCAACGAAGCAGTTATTTAAATATAATAAGTAGGTAATTACCATGTTCACTAGAGGTATTGAAGCGAGCCTTAAACTTGTTTCGCCCCTTTGTACACATGTGTTGAGTTGAAATGAGCTTCAACCGACTCGACTCCGCTTAAACCTAAGTTGAGGAGTTGGTATGGCATTGACAAACTGTCTGACGTTTATGTGAGTGCAAATGATTTGAATTTTGAACACAAGCTAGGTATTTATTTTTTTCACTCGTGTTTTGTCCGTATTGTGCATTTTCTAACTAAAACATAAAAATAAAAACACAAGTGAAAAAATCAATACTGCGATGATTGGGGAGACGCCAGCAGTTGTCATCTCACCATCTTTTCAACGAAACTCCAACTGGAGTACCCTATTCAAATAACGAAAATCCTGGGTCAAAAATTCGGGTTTTCAATTTTCTGTGCTTCATCAAACAGTTTTGCTCAACACAAACTTATGCAAAAAATTTGCTATATCTGCTTATAACGAGATGGCGCTAGAGTCGAATGCCAGGTCGATTATACCAGCCTGTCAAATCTCAAATTATATAAATGAAGTATCGATTATCGAACCATAGAAATACAAATTATTCTTTAGTTGAACCGCGATTAGGAGTTGCTCAAATTCAGTGCGTTCTGAAAGCAAAAAGGAACATAACATTTGTGTTCCCACCCTTAAGGGCAAAACAGATGTGCAGAATTGCTGCGCAGCAAAACTAAAAATACACAGGCTCTTATGGGAGCAAATTCTGCATGCAGAACAGCGCTGCGTGATGTCTCTATTTCTAAATATTCTGCCTAGTTTCATTGCAGCCATAATTCAAAAACAAAATTTTCAAAATAATTGCTATCTGGCACTACTTAAATTGAAAGATTGTTGACACTGTTGACAGTTTATTTTTATTTCAACTTAAAATATATTTAAATTTAAAATAAAATTCCGCAAATCCTCTCTGTTTTGAGCATAATGCAACTTGTTTAAAGGTATTTAATATGCAAAATTTCACAATATTATAAAAAGATCAAAATTCTCTTTAATATTTTCAGATGAAAACGAAAAAAAATGTATGTTTTCAAGAGTAATGGCCGCAAAGAAGAAGTCCATTTTGACAACATCCAAAAGCTATGCTACAACTTGAACATGAGTTCGTTGTTCCAGGAGCAATTACCTTCAAATTGTTCAATGCTGGATTAGCAATCCAGGACCTGGATAATCTGGCCGAAACAGCAGCTAGTTTCACGACAAACCATGCCGACTATTCAATTCAGCGACACGTATTGCTGTCTCGAATTTACACAAAGAAAGCATTCCCAGAGGTAATATATGACTTCTACCATATGACCAATGCAGCAACAAGTGAAAAGTCACCAATTATCTCGGAATTCCAGAAGCTCGAAGAAGTTACCAAAATAGTGACGAAAAATCTCAACAAAATCATCGATGTCAACTATTATCTAGTACCGGAAGCTAAAAAGTCCGATATGCGACATCGTGCAATTGGAATTGGAGTCCAAGGTTTGGCTGATGCTGATGACTTCTATGCGTCATCCATTTACGAGTTAAGACGCCCGGTTACTTATCCAACAACACTCCGAGACCATCTACTATGGAGCTCTGGAAGCCAGTTGCGAACTGGTCGCCAAGGACGGCCCCTATGGAACATACGAAGGCTCTTGCAAATGAAAACAGTGCGATGTAGAATATAATTATGCTTTTTATTGAATAAAACAATTTATAAAACTGCTAGGTCTTCTGTTTGGTGTAAGAATGAATATTTCTTGGCATTGGAAAACCCCGGGCACTTCACATACTACAGCTGTACATCCCCTTTCCTTTCCTCTTCCTCCCTGCCCCATGCCCATGCATAAAGCTTTACTCACACAATTTTTTTCCTTAATTTCTATTTTCAAATTTTATAACAAAACAACCAAATCAATAAAATTTTGGCAGGTGTCTTTTTTGTTTTGACAAAACTTGGCATATTTTCTGCACATGTGTTTTGCTTGAAGCTCTGCATGCAGCGCTGCGTGCAGAAATTCTGCACATCTGTTTTGAGCATTAAGAATTCTGAACTGTCGTACAAACGTCAACATCCTCATCTGTCATCTGCTATTTTTTGTTTTTTCAACTTTCTGAAAATTAGAAACCTGTTGATAACAAAATTGTGTCTACTGATAAGTTGATTACAACCTCTAAAATTCCGTCTCCATCCATTTGGACGTTTGACCTTGTGCATGACCTACGATTGAATAAAACTAAAACTTAGACATGGAACTTTTGGGCAAAGTAAACAACTACGACTGGGGTAAACTCGGAACTCAATCGGAAGCCGCACAATTGGCCGCATTAAACTCGCCAGATTTCAAAGCTGATGACAACAAACCATATTCAGAACTATGGATGGGCGACCACCCCAGCGGACCATCCGTCATAAAATCCAGCCAGAAAGAATTGGGAAATGTAATTTCTGCCAATAAGGAACTAGTTGGTGGCCTTGAGAAACTGCCATTTCTCTTCAAAGTTTTGAGCATACGCAAGGCTTTAAGCATTCAAGTCCATCCCAATAAGGTAAGAGTTTGCAATGACAATGGCAATGAAGTAAGATAACCTTGATTGCTTTGCTTGCAGAAAGATGCCGAGCGGTTGCACGTTGAACGGCCAGATATATTCAGAGATCCCAACCACAAACCCGAAATTGCAATTGCACTCACACCGTTTGTTGCACTCTGTGGTTTCCGAACTAACGAAAACATTCTCGAGCTCTGCCACAAGCTGCCACCTCTAGTTGAACTTTTAGGTTCTGAAAATGTGAATCTCCTACGGTCGGATGGTAAGAGTTTGCGAAGCTGCTTTGAAGCTCTGATGACAGCGCCTGAAAAGAGTACAACAGCTTGCATTGAATCTATTGCAACAGAGTATAGCTCAGGTGAGTGCCCACGACTTGTTTTAAAATCAATCCAATAACTCATGAGTTTCCCACAGTTCTCCAACAACTAGGATTCCTTGAAATATTCAACAAAATCAAAAAGGACTTTCCCGGTGACTCCGGTATATTGGCTTTATTTTTCGTCAATCTCATTCGCCTGCAACCAGGCGAAGCTATTTTCCTTGGTGCCGGTGAGATACATGCATACCTCGAGGGAGACTGTGTTGAATGCATGTCATGTTCTGACAATGTTGTCCGGGCAGGCCTTACCCCCAAATTAAAAGACGTGCCTTGCTTGATCGAGATGCTAAAATTCGAAGGTTCACCACCCGAAAAGAAGCTATTCAAACCGTTGAAAATTGACGAATGTCTCGAAAGGTTCGCTCCACCTATAAAGGATTTCGCTGTTGATAAACTAACAATACAAAGCTCGGTGAAGGAGTATAGCCTGAAGATTGAGAAATTCGGTGGCATATTAATAGTTTTGAATGGAGAGAGAGAGCTTGTGTTTGAAAATGGACAGGAATTAGCTGTTAAGCGGGGATCAATTGTATTCTTACCTGGGAATGTTGGACAGAGTTTGAAGTTCATAATGAAAAATGGATGTGAAAATGAGTTCCAGGGCTACATTGCGAAATACAACAGTTACGTGGATTAAAGTTAGAAAAAAAAATATTCTTTTGATCTGAATGAACCGTTTATAATAAAATGTTGTTGATATATTTATATCAATTTGAACACGTTCTTGAACTTTTACTTAAGGTGACGCTGCAGTCCGTTGTGGAATGTGGCCTTAACCAACAGTTTCCAGCAGCAAACTCGGTCTCTAGCTAGCTGTCTACAGATTTGCACTCCGAGTTGATTCTTTCACATAAGTGCGCCATCTGAGTCGCGGTCTTCTTCTACTTCTTCGTTCCTCCGGAATGGTGTCGAAGGCTTACCGTCCATCCGCTCTATATGACTGAGCCATCTGAGTATTGGACCTTGACCGTTCTGGCTAGGTCTGTGCCGCTGTTCAAGTGTACAACCCGTAAAGTTCGGTGTTGAATCTTCTTCTCCATTCTCTATCAATGCACACGGGACCATACTCGATGAGCTGCGTATGGGTCCCATCCCATCATCCGCAACAAACAAATTTTCCAGATCGCTATCGGTGGATAAATCCACTTTCCGGAAGGCTATCCTATGCTTTCCAGAAATCCGTGTGGATGGTGGTTCCCGGCAGCACATGATTTTTTATAAGTGGGATAAGAATCTAAAAATGGTTTTTTTTTTTGTTAGAGAAATCTTTTTATTTAGAAACTGTTTTAAACTCACCTCAGCGCTTGGGACATTGTCATCCGAACCGTCTTCGATCATTCCGAGGCCCCAATGCCCATCAATACGGTGCCCTGAAATTATGAAAAGAAGGTATTTTATTATAAATAATAAAGAAATTAAATTTTATGTAATACCTTTGTTGTACTTTCGGCTACTGAACTTGGACTCGTCTATCTGGACGACGCGTCCGACACCACCAATTTTGGGTACATCTTCTTGGAAATTGGTCAAGTCGTCGACGGTGACCTCGCGGCAGAAGCTATACCAATCCGCGATCGTCCTCGACCAAAAAAAAAATGCCGGATGCCGAGAAGTCCTCCTTCTGGACTTCCTCGTAGGAGATTCTCCTGGAGAAGCAAAAGGTGAGGAAAAGCACCTGTTCGACAGGCAACTTGGACTTCTCAAACCAAGTGCCCTTCGCCCTGTTAACCTTGTTTCTCCCCCTACACGTCCCACGTTGGCAACTTTGAGGGGCCTGGCTTCATTTTCATCTTGATTAGTTGAATTTCCTCCTTGAATCATTTTGAATTGTTTTAAATTGATATTTTTTTAATACACGCGGTCGCGGTCGTCTTGATTTGCAGAAATAAAATCATAAAATGCACAAAATATGCAAATTCTTAATGTAAGAACACATTTTTACCGTACGTAACTGAAATGTGTGTCCTTAAGTTCGTTCACAAGAAAACATTTCCAAAGAGTTATTTAAGAAATCCCAAAAACCAACAACAATTCGCAGAATATCCCAAAAAAATCCCAACAAAGTATGCAGTCTACTTGCACTACGAATGACACTATCTCGTGAATGCGTTCTTTTTGCTACTAACAATACTTTTTGTTAGTGTTTTACGTGTTACCAAACAGCTGACTTAAGCTGCTTTTTAACGTTCAACATAAAAAGAACGCATCCACTGGAATTTTAAAATAAAACCTCCATATACAAAGGTAGTTCTCTATTCTCATATGCACTTAACTTTTTTAAAAAAGAAAAAGTGGCTTCACTGCTATGTCAAAGTACTTACTTTCCATCGCATGTCAACGCATCTCACCGTCGCTACGCGCAACGAAACCAAAACTAAAAAGTAACGTCAAAAAATCCCACCCGTTCCGCTATTCCGCGTAAGCTTTTTCCATAATTTCGTTGAAGAAACAATTTCAGTTGAGTTGACCGTGTCGTTTCGTGTGGTTGCACGTTCTGTATGAATAATTCGATAAATCCGTCGCTTTTTATGTTTTATTTCTTTTTTCAATGTAGAACTCATTCATTGTAATATATACATACCTACCCGAGTAAATAAAGTGTGTGTATACAAAATCTTGTGTCTCTTTGCCTTAAGAAAAAAAAAACATACATTGCCGCGTTTCGGTTCATTCCCTCGTCCTCGTCTCTTCAATTTGCTGCGCTCCCTGACAAAAAAAAACCTTAAAATTTAGTTTTTTGTTTTTAAATCGCTGCTAGTTCGGAATCTCCTTAAACAATAAACCATTCGACTCAAAGCAAGACAAAAAAAAAACAAGTCAACATTTGGGCGTGTCATCGTTTTCTTAGCCGTGATCATCTAGCGTTCGTCGTGAAAGAGTATCGGTCCGGATCACACGCCTGAGAAAAATTGGTTTTTAACCGTACATTGCCCGGAAAATGTAGACAAAACTATAGTACCCGTCCCGCCCGTTGTCGTGTGCCAACAGTACAGCTTAAAAAAACAAGGAAAACCCCAAACTCCAAAAACAGGTAGAAGGCCACAAGAAAAATCAATTCCTCTCGGAAAGAATCCATTTTGGTTTTATTCTCTTGCACCTGTTAACTCACCTCGCTAGCTTAATGACATCAACGGAGAATATGATTTCCCTCTCAGTTTCTAGCCATTTTCATGGCTAAGAATCGCTGGCAAAAGTAAAGCACCCGTGAATCAAAATAAATTGCCAAATAATTACGAAATATCTGTGGAAGAAAAAAACTAGTTTTCCGTGGTGACGAGTGGACTGTCATTTTTTTTTTTTTTTTTATTATTAAACGCTTCTCCGTTCTCTGCGAGTTTTTTTCTCATTTATTTTGTGTGTATCAATCTGTTCCATTCCAACGCGTGCAACGTTCTAATCGGATTAGAATTGGAAGAGCGAGATAGTTGCTCAGTGGCTGTTCTTTGGCTTCATCATCTGTCAAAATAATTTTTCAAGCTGAAGAACAAAAATTTGTTCGTTTGTTTAATTTGTTTTATTTAATTTTTGTTGTATTTTGTTGAAATTGAAAGAAAAGAATACACAAAGTGAATATATATATAAATATTTATATAAAGGTTTCTTGAGTGTGGTGATTTTGTTTTTACTTTTTCGCGAAATCTAAATGTTTGCGGAGAATCTGCAAAACAAGAAAAAATTATTTGCAAAAGTGTTTTATGAGTTTGATGATTTGCTTTTTCGAAGAAAATAAATAAAAAATAGTAAACATTTTATTTGACAAGGAGAACAAAAAAACAAGGAGGAATAATGTTTAAGTGCATTCCAATATTTAAGGGCTGCAATCGGCAAGTAGAGTTTGTCGACAAGCGGCATTGTTCGTTGCCGACAGTGCCCGAAGAAATTTTACGCTATTCAAGGAGTCTCGAGGAGTTGCTTCTGGACGCGAATCACATTCGCGATTTACCAAAGGTGAGCTTTAATGTTAATATTCTTACTTAGGAAGGTGAAAAACAAGGAAGTCTCAGTGGAGATTATTCTGCATTGAAAGGAAATAGTAACAGAAAGGCAGACAGCCAGGCTGCTATCAAAGCCTTAGCCAGTGAGACCATAAGATCAAAGGCAGTTTTAAACTTTCGGAAGGAATTAAATAGAATCTGCCACACTAACCAGCAGGATAAGCTCTGCTGGGTTCCTGGACATAGCAATATAGAAGGGAACGAAATAGTAGATGAACTAGCCAGGAAAGGGTCAGAAGCAGATACAAGTAGTAGCGACCATTCAGATAGGGGACCAGTCGTCTCGATTGGGGTACTCAAGAGGAAGATAGACCTTAAATCAATAGAGAAAATGATAACTCCTGGAAATCCAGGGACGATTGCGTAATCTTTAAAAGTCTATGGCCTAACACTAATGAAAAGGAAACCCGCTGAGTAAAAGGAACATTAAAATCCTGATAGGTGTACTAACGGGTCATTGCGAAATTGGCACAATGGCCAACAAGATAGGCGCATTTGCACCCGATTTCTGTAGGAGCTGTCAGGATGAGGAGGAAAGAGAAACCATTAAGATTAAACACCTGTCCTGTGACTGTTCGAACCTCCAAACTAACCGACTCCGTCATTTCGGGAACAGGTTTGTTGGGGAACTGGATGATCTAGCACAGGTCTCAATGGCAAACATGATTAAATTTATAGATAGCACAGGCTGGTTCGTTAACGAGCCAGTCTACGTTAATCGGCAATTTTGAAGAGCATCGATGCTAACTTTTATTTTTATAGGGGATCACAATGGACCAGTAGGCCCCGGTGTATGCAACAGTTTCACGCTGTGCACACCCCTTATCACCTAACCTAACAGAAAGGCAACTGAAACTGTCTTGGATCAAGCTAATTTGTGCCAAAAATGTTAAGTTGACGTTTCCCTAAATCTCTAAACACTATAATTCCCTGGTAATCTTTGTTTTGAAGAGGTATTCTTTCACTCCCTGCGAATTTCATCGGATTTTTGTTTCGAGCATTTTTACTTACCTACTTAACAACCGGCTCATGAAGGATCTCAGCTTGCAGTATGCAGCCTTCCATCGTGAACGGTCCCTCGCATGCACTCTCCAGTCGCCAAAACCAAGCGCTCTAGCATCCGCAGTGCAGTCACTTGGTCTTCCTTGACCTGGGGGCTGGGATGAGAAGACTTTCTTGGCTGGAGCATTGTCGTCCATTCGCTCGATGTGGCCGAGCCAATGTAGTCGTCTTTTTCTTAGCCTTCTATCCACATCTTGGTACAGCTCGTACAGTACTCGGTTGGACCTTCTTCTTCATTCGCTATCGTCGCATACGGGACCGAAAATCCGTTTAAGAATTTTTCTTTCGAAAATGCCCAGTATCTATTCCCCTTTTTTACTTATCATCCAGCACTCGGCGCCGTAGAGTGGGAGTGGTAAAATCAAAGTTTTGTAAAGCAGACACTTTGTCTTTTAATGAAGAGCTTTGAACCCAGTTGTTTTGCCAAACCGAAGCAGCAGCGGTTCGCTAGTGTAATTCTTCTTCGGATCTCCACTAAGGGATCGTTTGTGGGATTGATGTTTGTTCAAGGTGGGTGAACTCCTTAACTACCTCTAGTTTCGCCAGTTCTTCAATCGCTGTGAAGACCTCAAGTACAGTTCTCTTGGATCGACCGTCCGCATAGCCTAGGAGCTGGTTCCAGGACTATGTTGAAGAAGTCACATGACAGCGCATCTCCTTGTCTAAACCCTGCTCATGTTTGAAACAACTCGGATGAGCTGTTACCCATTCGCACACTGCACTGCCTGCGTATTGTTTAGTGTCATGGGGCACAGCTGGATCAGTTTTTTCGGGATCCCGAATTCAGACATCGCCATCGTAAGCTCCTGGCGGTGGATGCTATCATAAGCAGCTTTGAAGTCGATGGTTTCGACTTGAAATTCGTTGGTCTTTTCCAAGATTTGCCTCAGTCTGAATATTTGATCTATCCACACTGGTACTGGTACGTGCCGATTATGGTGTTGCAGAACGGTTTAAGCCGCTCACACAGTACGTTGGATAGGATTTTGTGTGCAACATTAAGCAGGTATATGCCACGGTAGTTTTTGCATGACATCGGTTCGCCTTTCTTGTAGATGGGGCATATCGACCAGTCGGTGGGCATACATACTTCCTCCCACACTTTGTTGATGATCTGGTGCATGCGGTTCATCAAAACACCGCCTCCATATTTAAAGAGTTCCGCAGGTATGCCATCTGAACCGGCGGACTTGTTATTTTTTAGCTTTTGGATGGCTCTTTCAACCTCTTCTGTACTGGGTCTTCATTGACTGGTCTTGCTTCTCTTTTGTCATTAGCTCGCTCGCCATTTTGCGCATTCAGCAGCTGTTGGAGTTGCTGTTGCTGCTTGAAAACATCTACAATTCGCTGTGCTTCGGTGACTAGGTTTCCTTCACTGTTTCGAAGAGCCTGTGTTCCGGTTCTGAAACCAGAAGCTAATTTCTTCGACCTTTTAAAGAAACGCCGGGTGTTGTTTTTGGCCCGAGACTCTTCTAGATCTTTGAGCTGAGAAACTGCGGATGCTCTTCCTTCTCAGGGTCTTTTTCTCATTTCTCCTTTTTGTTCGGTACTCTTCTCTTTCTGCTCTTGTTTTCCGTTGCAGCATCTGCAAATGTGCATTTTCCGTCTCTCTTTTCAATAACCCGCACTCATCATCATACCACGGTTTTTTTTTTAGGGGTGGCTGGTAACCTATGGAGGTCTCAGCTACATTTCTTTTTATTTCGCGATATTGGTTCCACAAGGTGTTGACATCTGTGGTATTTGGGAGGACGGCGGCGCACAGTGGGGAAAACGTGGAAATAAGTAATTTCCAAAAAGTTTTTTTTTTTTTTTTGGTAGCGCATTTGAATAGTCAATTGTTGTCATACCAACCAAGTTACAACTTTATTTCGTCAAAAAAATATACATATCTAGAGAATTTTTCGCTCAAAGTTGATAATTGATTCAAATGAATAAAATCGGAGTCATTTTTAAACCATGTTTTCTCAGTCAATTATGAGCCGATTTGAAAGATTTTTTTTTATTTTCTTTAGGTATTCTTATAGAAAATTTTAAAAATAAAATTTGATGAAAATAACCATTTTACATAAAAAAAAATAAAGTAATCAATTTTAGTGCTCGTCCATTTTCTCTGAATGATTTTAAAACTAGCGCCATCTGGCGCTGCTTTATTTTTAGTATGAGCATATAGTGTAGCCTCTAAGCTACAATAATCAGCAAAAACCGTATCCGTATTCGTCCGGATTCGATTTTTAGAGCAATTTGAAGCTAAAAATGTGTGAAAAAACGTGTTTTAGTGTTTTTTCCTCTTTTTTCACTAACTTCGTAACTGTTTACTTTATAAATATTAAAATAACAATTTTAGATAACTATTGAATTCTTAAATATGGGTACCAAATTTCATTGCAATCGGCTTAGCAGATTCGAAGAAATCGCTTGTGAAAGACGAATGAACAGGAAACGCAGTTATGTTATAAGTGTTTCGTTTACACTCTGTGTACGGAACCTTATTACATATTCGTAATTGTGCTTATTTACATCATCATTGTAATTTGTTGTATGTTTTCTGTAATCTATACATTTAAACTATATTTTAATTTTTTTTTTTAAATTATAGGCCCAGCCCTTTCGGAGATGAGGAGGGGGTAAAATTGAGTGTTTTTAATATTCCTTTTTTGTTGGGTTTTCTTGAATAACTTCAAAACCATTTATCTTGAAAATATATCCTTATTTACATTATAACTGTAGTTTTTTTCAGTTTTTATGTAATCCATACATATGAAACTATTTTCTGAATTTTTTTTTGAAATTCCAGGCTTACCCTTTTCGGTGAGTAGGAGGGGGTAAAGTTTAGTTTTTTGTATTTTCGACATTTTTGTTGTGTTTTCTTGGATAATTTCAAAACTATTTGTCTTAAAAATACAAAAAAAAATATGTTTGTCATTGCAGGCAATTACTGAATGATTGTACTTAATTTGAAGTCAATAGGGTTACCACCTTTTCAAAAAAATGGTTTTAAAATTAAATGAAATTGGATATTAGTGCATCGAAAAATTTTCTATGTTACATAAATAACTGTGACTTCAAATTATTTTCCGGTAATATTCATGTTATAGACGTTTAACTCAAATTTTTTTCACAATTTTAGGTTTACTAGT
Organism: Sphaerophoria taeniata; assembly: GCA_943590905.1. NCBI lineage: Eukaryota > Metazoa > Arthropoda > Insecta > Diptera > Syrphidae > Sphaerophoria > Sphaerophoria taeniata. Next base: position 184,741,924 of record OX016540.1, on the reverse strand, counting down.
TTCCGAGATTAGGGAGGGGCTAATGCCCTATTTTTGATATTTTGGCATAGTTTTTATATATTTTCTTAAGTAACTTCAAAACTTTTTCTCTTAAAAATACATATTTAAAAAATATGATTGTATTTCTACTAAACACGTTCAATTGAACTTGAATAAGTGAAGAAGCTAAGCTAAACACTTGTTAATGTAATGATAAAGAAAGCAATCATTACAAAGTATCTAAGAAAGATTTTTTTAAAAATGGCTCTTTTGAGGGCCCCAAATATTAAATAACCGATACAAATAAGATTTCAATTCCATAAAAAAAAACATAGAATATGCTTCTTATTTTTTTTTCAAAAATTTTAACTGGCAGCATTTTACTTTTTTCAAATATTTAAAAACTGACTAAAAAAGTTATTAATTTCAAAATAAATTTAAAAACTTTTAAACATTAGTTGTTAAGGTTCATAGTCGTTTTTATACTCCAGTTTATCTTAGACTGGGGTTAATCCTATGTTATTTGAATAGCATAAGCCCGAGTCTTTCTTATTAACGGTCTAGACAGCCTCTATGAATACGGCCCATTGTATTTGCCCTTTTCAATGTTGGATTTAAGAAAAAACAAGTTTTGATTTTGGTTGAAAACCATTTTCTTTTCTTGTGGGCGTGGCAGGGGGTGGAAATTTATGGAGTAGATTCTTTTTACTTTAAGCAATCTTTTCTGAAAATTTCATCAAAATCGGTTCAGCGGTTTGGTTTTTACAGAGTTTTTTTCCACTCTCCCATACAAGTGTCCCCACTGTGCGCAGTGCCGTAGAAACCCTGTTTTGCGTGGGGGGCAAACATATTTTTAATGATAACCTTTTTTTTAGAAATCAAATCATGCGTTAGAAACACAACATTTATGTCAACAAAAAGATACAAGTGAGTAAGAGTGACTATCTATTGTTAAACTCCAGATGACCTTTCAAAACACCTTTAATTTGTTTGTTTTTTTTCGATTTTTTGTATCGTAACGCAAAAAGAAAAAAATTTACTCAAACATAACGATTTTGTCTTCGTGGTTTAAATAAACGAATATCAATAAAAAATTCAAAGATACATTAGTTTTATTAAACACATACCTATTAAATATCTAATAAATATAATTTTTTTTTTATTCTAAAAGTAACAGGAAATAGAGATAAAAAGATATTTACACTAAAGAAATAAAATTCTTATGTAAAGAAAATAACATATACTATACATTTATGTCATATTAAGTGAATACAAAAGTAATCCATAGTTATTTGGTATACCAATTTCATATATTAACTGCATGGTTCTCCGCGGAAGTACCGCCATCTATATTATTGCATACACTAATAAAGTATCTATCGTTAAAATCTTATAGGATTGTAGCGTCACCAATTCAACGGATTGCGGGCATAAACACAAAATGTCAATCCATGCAGAAAATATTAGTATTAATTGTTATATATCGGCACAAAGTTAAGCAACATTACGAAGGCCATTCCATATTAAATCTTATAGAGACTCGCTAGGTTGGCGGTTGGCCACTTACGTGCGTCTTAATCCATTCTTTGAAATTATGAACATATCATGGAGACTTTGCCTCAAATCACTGGTGCAGCAGGATTCGACGGTGATGAAGTTGCATTAGGTGCAGGATTGTTCCATGTTATGTCTTCAATAGAATTTGTATTTGCCTTAACGTTTTCGAAGGACTTGTTGGAAATTGTTGAACCGGTCACAAAAATATTACAAGGCCGTGAAATTGGGTACAAATATTCGATAGCACTTGTAAAAGCGGTTTACCAAACAATACAAAATTTTAGATCACAGAACAATTTTGAAAAATATGAATTTGATAAAAAAAAAACCTTTTGAAAAAATGCGTTCTGAAGACGGAGATTTTGTTTCAAGCCGCCCAAATCGACATCGACGACAGTCGAAAATGCTCAACGCTTCGAGTATGTAGTCCGATCTGAACCAGAAGTCAACCTTAAATCAGCTTATTTTGAAGGGATCATGACGTTATCTCGAATACAAAAATCTTAACAATCTCGAAAAAAAAATTAAAATTTCGAATGTAAAAATTTCGAACGTACAAAAATCGCGATCAAGAATCTCGAAGAACAATCTCGAAAAAAAATATTCGAGATTTTTCAAGATTTATTTATGTATTTATTATATCTGACAGAAAACATGTTTTTGTAATTTAATTCAAAATTCTGTTTTTTCTTATTTTTAACAAATCAACAAAATATTCAATTGACATTAAGGGTTTTGAGCTAAGCTTCTTAAGAAAATAGCTTCTTTTTATTTTTCTTCCATTATAGTCAAAATTCGAGGCATATATTCCCGACTCATATTAAATTCTTCCACCATTTCAAGTTTTTCTACCTTACATTTTGCCTGAACTGACTCCTATACTAAAACATGAATCAGCTTGTACAGGCCAACGTGCGGCCTACCAACTAAAACCTTAAGTCTTCTATGCTAAGACTCAACTTTGTTTTGAGTTCTTGGTAAGATCTCTCTTGTTTGGTCTGCACAACGTCAAAGACTGAAAATACATATGTAGATTTCTGGTTTTTTGTTCCTATTTAGTTTATGTCAAACCACTTCTCGATTTGCTTTCTACTTTCGGAAAATTGATTACTCAATACATAGAAATAGTAACGAATTTCACTGAGGTAAAAAAGCTAAGCATTTGAGTAAAAAAGATAAGCAACAAAACTTTAGTTTTCTATTTTTCCATGAATTTATCCCAAATGAACAAGAAAAAAAACAACCTTTATTTTTATCCAAACAAACAAACTAGTCTCGAAAAAATAAATAATGGAACCATTTTCTGAAAAACTATTTATTTTTTCGAGATTTTGGCATTCGAGATTTTTATTTCGAAATATTCGAGATTTTTTTCGTTCGAGATTTTTGTTTACATTCGAGTTTTTTGTTTTCGCGATATTTGCATTCGGCATTTCGTGGTAGACCCTTAAAACAATCGACATAGTTATAACGGAAATGTCAAACCGTTTCGTTAAAGATGATAATATTCTCATGGCCATCGAAACAGGAAACGAAATGGATCTTGAAAAATTGCATCCATTTACTGAGTTAGGCATCACAATGCCAAGTAAAATCGAACTCGAGATCGGTAAGGAATATATACCTAAATAAAATTCGAGCCGACCAGGAAAAGCTAAGTATTTAAAGAGCAAGACAAGAAAAAGAACATACAAAAATTAAAACCAACATTTTAGCAGATTTTTATAAAGTGCGACAAGGCATGGAAAACGTTTACAATCTTATCGCAGCCATAGAAACGTTTCCATCTGGAACAGCTGTATGTGAATCGTCGTTTTCAATATTAACGCAAGTCATGCGGCCACAGAGCATCAATATGTCTACTGACAGACTAGCGAATTTATTTCTTCTCTTTCTTTTGCGGTATAATACGCACAAAAATCGCAAAGTCCAATTATTTTAAAATGAAAAAAAAAATTAAAATGATATTTATTATACTGTTTTTGTTTTATTTTCTAGTATTGATCTTATATGCAATAAAATGGAGAAATGCGTGGGGGGGCAAAGCCCCCCCTAGCCCCTGGGTTGCTACGGGGCTGACTGTGCGGCGGCGCGCCCCCAGATCCTAAATTGTGTTGCCTACGTAAGTTTTGATAGTTGAAAAGTTAATTTTCAATATGCTGCGTCAATGAAAAACGAAAAAAATTTATAATTCTTGAAATGCATAATATCAAATTTATTTAAAACCTTAAATTATTTCCAACGCACATTCTAAAATGTCTATGACATAAATATTTAACATTAAATAAACAAAGTCTCACGAGCATTTCTCATCTCAAATCAACAGATATGACAAGTGTCATCATGAACATTTTTTTTGTTTCTTTTTTTTTGCAATATTAACCACAATACACAATTATTTTTAGTGTGAGAACATTTCGCACGGTTCAAACAACTCGCAATTCAAAAATAACATTTTTTCACATTACAAAGTCAATGTGTAGGCTTGCGATGTGCAAGGCAGAAATATTATAAATTTATCTTCATTATCATCATTGATGGGAACAAGTTCAACGTACATTGTGTTATTTGTTTCATCTTCAATGCAAACTAAAATACTCTAAATTGTGTAAAGTACTTGAGTATTTTTTTTTCTTTAAGGATAAGTCAAAAGTATAGGGTCATTCATTTTTCTGTTTCAAAATTAAAGCTTATTAAAACATCAGAAACGACATATTTTCACTGAAAATTTTATTTCATTATAAAGTTTGGTGCTGCCCGTGGCTTAGTGGTTAGGTGCGTTGGCTGCTAAGCAGAACGTCCGTCGCGTCGTGGGTGCGAGTCCTGCTCGTGCCCATAGTTTTTATTTCATCTTTCACGGACACTGCCTCTTGCGAAGAACTGACAAAACTTCCAAGAGTACCTATCAATCTGTCATGAAAAAGTGCTTCTCAACTTTGCCGTTCGGAATCGGCGTTAAATTGAAGGTCCCCTCAATTCTTCACATGCACCATTGCACCCAGAGAATAATTGTTGATGAGAGTAAGTCACTTAGGCCTTGGCTCTTCAAGAGCTGTCACGCCACTCTATTTATTTTATTTTTTTAAAGTTTGGACTTTGCCATGAAGTGTGAAAAACAATACGATACTTTTGCGGTAATTTTTAATCGCTTTTTCGCGCATATCGGGCGGTATTTATGCCAAAACTTTAATTTTTTTTTTTATGCGTCTAGAGTTCCTGGACTATTCGCGTAAACACGGCCTTACCAATGGCAGCTTTCGATCACAGAGCAAACGAAAAAGTTACTTTTTCTGGCTTCAATGGCAGATCTGTGATCACTTGTCAGTTTTGGGGGCCCCTAATCATCTTTTTAGTTTTCAGTTTTCATATCCACCGAGTGAGAAATTTGCCTCATGACTGAAGGAAATCGCCTGTATCTACAGTTGTGTTAAGCGATCCATTGGTGCAAATATTCAACTTATATTATTATAATGACACTTCAGATGATAGTTCAGTTTGACGCGTATCAAATGCCATTGATACCAATTTGAACCACGAAATGAATGACCCTATACGTCTTGATAGTACAATCGAAGTTGGGTTCAAGGCTTAACTAGACAGGTGTGTAAGAGTGAGAACCTAGGTAGAGGTACCAGTTGATCATTTTTATTTTTGGGAGGTATATCAGTAAAAATCTGGCCCTATAGAAGTCCTGTTACTGCGGGTGTCTATTGTCATTAATTTGTGCAGCTCTACTATCTACTACTATCAGCCCAGAAAAAGAAAAGCTTTGGACTTTTTAAGATAATAGCCAAATCAGGGGCTGATACAAATTTGCAACAATTTCTCAAGAAAACCAAATTTATTGCGACATTGCATATGTGAACATTCCACGAACGTATATCAGCACAGACAAGGTTAATTTACCCACATAAAACTTGAAAAAAATTAAATAAATTGTGTGAAATCTGATTGATCAATCGCATCTCGCGTCGCGGTCGTAACCACTAAACCCGTTCTCTGATCCACTTGTCTCAAATTAATCACATCATATTGTTGTGTTTTTTTGTTTTTAACACCTTCCACTTTTATTTTGCGAGAAGTATTCTACTCGAATAACCTAAAGTTCTAATTCTATTTCGATTCATTGAAGCAACAATAACAAAAATATTAAATATTGACCTTGTTACCTAAGATGCTTCGTGTCTATTTTAATTATAAATTTTAACTCAATACATCTGATTGAATAACGAAATCAATATCAGAATGTTCATGGAGTAAATTTCATGTGTGTTGTTGTTGTATGCATGCATGCACCTCATCGCGTCTTTGAGAGAGAGATTAAACTGCTGTCAGACTCTGCTTGCATTCTTAATTTATTTAAAACCTATTTACAATGGATTAATGAAACTTCGCTCAACAAGTAGTGTTTACAGTTGTGTTTAGCTTTTATGTTTAGTTCCTTTCAAATTAATATCACGACAACAACGGCGCGACGACGACACACGACCAATACACGACCATATTCATCTTCATACTCATCTGACATTCTGTGTTTTCACCGTACACGACATGGGAACACTTTTATCCGGTCATAATCTCTGGTTGACCTCCTTCTTTTTTCAGTTAGGATGAGGACGAACAATTTTCTCTCCCAAATCGCATTCTATTAAGGAAAGCTTTAAGCATCGCGAAGACGATGGCGACAAGATTCGTCGCGACGACAACACGCTAACAAGACACAAATCTTTTGCGTATAAAATGAGTTTTATTTTACTATTTTATTGTAGTTGTGGTGTTTTATTAACAATGCGCAATAAAATAAGAGGAAGCTTAGGTAAGTGATATTGTAATTTCGATGATACCCTATTTGCTGCAGGCTCAAGTATTTTGTGTGATGGTTTAACACATACACAATCTTTAATTAAAGAGGCAGCGTTAAATCAAAGTAGGTAATTCAAGTATTGATATACATATGTACTTTCAAGCTACAATCTTTGAATGTGAACGTCTTCAAAGGTACCCAAAAAAAGTCTTCTAGATGTTCAAGCCATAGTGCTGTTTAGGTGCAAATAGTTGAAAACGTACAAACCTTAATACAACTGTATTTTGCAAGTCTATTACTCATATTTCTATCCAACGTACTGTGTGAGCGTCTTAAACCTTTGTGCAACACTATAATCGGCAAATACCAGTGTGGCTTAAGGCCAGGCAGAACAAAGATAGACCAAATATTCACACACTGATGCAAACCCTAAAAAAGACCAACGAATTTCAAGACGAGAACCACCATCTTTTCGTCAACTTCAAAGCAATACGCAGTCAGGCGCGGATCTAGAATTTTGATTTGGAGGGGGTCACAGGATAGAAAAAAATCAAAAATAACAAAAATAACAAGAATAACCAAATAAACACAGCAGGAAAGGTTAAAACGGTTCGAAATTTTTCATAAATTCACATATTCAGAAGTTATGAGCAAAATTAATTTTCTAATGTAGTCCAGTTATTTTAGTAGTTTTAAACCCCAATCTGCGTAAAAATTCTTAGTGGGCTAGATCTTTGTGTACACCTTTATTACGTAGCTCTTATGAGTTGGTTATTTTAGTAATTTTAAACAGAAACTGAAGATTTTGATATGAGTGAAGAAAAAAACAATAGAGCAAATGTGAGCGCGTACTAGTCCCTCTACTCCAAAAACGGTTAATTTTATAGAAATATGCCTGAGGCATTATTTTTAGATAATCTCAAGACGAACAATTTGACCACTATTGACCTCCGGGCAATAGGTCGCGAAATATTCACGAAAAACTGAATTTCGCGACCTTTTGAGTTTTGACCACCATAACTTTTTTAGCCAGCACGGCGCGATATCATTGTCGATTTTCACATCTTCATAAGAAGTACGTAATAAAGATGTACACAAAAATCTAGCCCACTAGGAATTTTTCCGCAGGTGAAACCTATAATGACTGGATTACGTTTTTGAAAAATAAAAAAACAAAGTAATGTGTTTACTTTTGTTCAATACACTTTCGAATGAATAAAAAATCAAATTTGACAGAAAAAAATAAACTAGTTTCCCGAACCACCGTTTCTTTGTTTTAAACACCCAAACAAATATTTTTTTAGAGCCAGTTCGTCATAAGGTTTAAAGTCGATTAAAAAAGGTTTTGATTGTGGTATTAAATTAAATGCTTAATTGCCATAATTAAACAAGTAGTTAGTGAGAAATAAAATATTCAAACAATTATAGGAAGTATCAACTATAGGAAGTATCAATTATAGGAAGTATCTATAGCGGTGACGTGAAATAACGTCCGACGAAATAAACTATTTTCTGAAACCGAAAATCTCGCAACACAGTTGAATGTGAAGTTGAAAGTACCACGCGTTGTTTCTTGTCAAAAACATCGATATAACCACAAACAGAATCAAACCCCGGAGGAATATTTCCGGAGAGCAATTTACATTCCTCTGTTGGACAACGTTGTGACGGACCTCAACGAAAGGCTCTTTCCAGACCTGATGAAGCTTTTTGGGTTTACAGTGTTTCTGCCTCGGACTTCCTATACAACGGAGGACTTTGAAGACTTCAGCTTGTAGCAGAAACGTACCATGATGCATCTGAACTCCCCCTTCGAGCATTATTGCCGAATTTGAGTTGGGTGTAGCTAAACGGAACCGAATTGTTGAAGACGGCGGTGAACTCCCAGATTCGGTTCCTCTCGCACTTGATTCGTGTGATGAAGTAATTTATCCGGCTATTTATAGACTGCTTACGATTTTGGAGACGCTCCCTGTTACTGGAGCCACTGCAGAAAAGAGTTTTTCAATTCTCCGTCGCCTCAAAACTTGGTTGAGATCAACTATGGCAAAAGACCGACATACCGGGCTTGCATTGCTACACACCAATTGTGAAATCGAATTGGACAGCGATGCGATCATTAACAAATTTGCGAAACAAAATAGAAGATTGGATTTTTTGTTATAAATTATGCTTTTGTGTTGTTTGAACAACAATTATGCTTTTGGTTGGAACTTGTAAACAGATTGTAAACAGATGCTAGAATATAAAGTATAGCTATAATCCAAAACAATAGGTATAGAAAAAAATAATAAAAATGTTTTTTTTTTATTCTCTTTTTTTTCAGAGGGCAAAAAAGTAAGTTAATAAGTTAATCGTGGTCTTTTGGTTAGTTCCCGGTTCTTAAGTTTGCAAAAACTAGGTTTTGTTCGTTTGGTTTTTTTTATTGTTATTGGTTCAGCTCTATTTTTTTTTAATACGGCCTGTTTGGGGGGGGGGGGAGGTCATGACCCCCGTGACCCCCCCCCCCCCCCTCTGAATCCGCGCCTGTACGCAGTGCAGTGTGTAAATGGGTAACAACTCATCTGAATTTTTTCAAACATGCGCAGAGTTTAGACAAGGAGATGCGCTGTCTTGTCCTGGAGCAGATAGTGCGCAAGGCATGCGTGAGCAGGGAAAACACTATCTTCAACAAATCCACCCAGCTCCTAGGTTATGCGGACGACATAGACATCATCGGTCGCTCCCAAAAAGCTGTGCTTGAGGCCTTCACAGCGATTGAAAAACAGGAGAAGCTCGTTGGCCATGAAGTGAATGAGGACAAAAACAAAGTACATGCTATCAAAAAACAAAAGCACATCTATCCAACTCCTAGAACAAAACGTCACTGTTCGGTAGCAGCAATTTTGAGGTAGTCAAGGAGTTCACCTACCTTGGAACAACATCAACCCCACAAACGAAATGTAAGTGCAGATCCGACGAAGAATTATCCTAGCAAACCGCTAGTTTGGCCAAACAACTGCATTCAAAACTCTTCACTCGAAAGGCAAAGTACCTTCTATACAAGACTTTGATTTAAACAGTCTTTCTCTAATGGACACTTTCGAAAGAATAATTCTTCGACGAATTTTCGGTCTTGAAAACGACGAGAAGAAGGTTCACACGTAAACTGTACGAGCTGTTCCAAGATGAGACGACAACGCTTTTGCCAAGAAAGTCTTCTCTACGCAGCCGCTGGCCGGGTTCGAGGCAACAAGGAAGACCGAACCTCCGGAAGACCAAGTAACTGCGGATGCCAGAGCACTTGGTTTGGACGACAGGAGAATGCATGCACGGGACCGTTCCTGATGAAAAGCTATTGTGTGTCAGGCAGAGATCCTTTCATGTTGTTCGACAAGCATTGAGTCAGTAACGTCACTTGAACATCGATGAAATGCACCATGACATCACCCTATTTAACCGATGTATAGCCTTGTGAAACAGCCAGTTGAATTCCTCGACAGTGAACTGTAAAACCCGTGAATATAGGAATGCCCACCAGTTCACGCTCGAGCCCAGTTTAGGACGTACTGTCATGTACAGACAATCGTTCATTAGCCGTACTACGCGAATGTGGAACTCTCTTCCACACTCTATCTTCCCCAGTCATTGCAGTGTTCAGGAATTCAAAACCAATGTAAACCGACGTCTTCTCTTAAACACTGCGTCTATTCCATTTGCCCTAATGCTCGCACATCATAAACTTGAGTTCGTGCACATTAGGTATAAAAAAATTACCCAAAAGCAAATAAAATGTCTTCAAAATATAAATACCAATAATCAAAAAAAAAAAAAAAAAGGAAAAGGCAATAGATGAACAAAAGGTAAAGTTGTCCTCAAGAAAAAAAAAGTAGGTAGCACAAAAAAAAAGAAAAATTCAAATTTTGTTTGTGAAATTTCTATCAACCGGCTTTCTTTTTTTATTGGTTTATTTTTCTTTCGATTTGATTACAATCTTTTCATTTATGCTTTGCCCACTGAACTCTCAAGTGAATCGGGTAATTGGCTTAAAATTAGTTTCCATAACGCGTTGATATGCGCAATCAAATATGGAGAACCCGTTTCAAGCCAGTGCCTTGAAATTATTATCCAGTTTTGAATTATGAATTTATGATGTAGATAAGCGGCTTTGAAATTTAGTGTTGGCTTACCGGTTAGATTTCACGACACATGTGATTGTCTTTAACAAATATGTAAAAGCAAAACATACCAAGAAAATTGTCCCTTAATCAGATAGGTTCTCTATTCAAATATTGTTGAAGGTAGAGGTAGACGGAGAAGGAGCAGTGAAATATCGTCCCGCTTTCCATAAGAAAAAAAAAATGTAATTGAAAATTAATTCCCCAAAATATGTTTCAAAAATCAAAGGACTTATCCCTCAAGTATTTTATTCTGAGAATAAATTTGCACAAACCAAATTATTTAAATTGAAAAAGAAAAACAAAAGTAACCTTATAAACGCGTTTGGCTTTCATAAAAGAAAATTCAATAATTTGCCTCTTTAACATTCTGTAGGGCCAGGGGGTTCTCTTCGACCAGACGCATGTATACAAACAAAGTTCTCATTTCGCATATTGTATAAGCATTGAACCAAGCGAAGAGGCAAACCACTCTCTCTCTCACCCAATAATGCAACGTCAAAAATCAACACACAAGTCCACTTTCCAGTGAAAATAACAAAAGCAATACAAACGCTGCTGTTGGTTCATAGCATCCTAGTTGAAAAGTAAACACTAAACACACCACAACAATGAGCATTTGATTAAAGTGTCAATGGATGACTTTCATTTTGTATGCTGTCAAGTCCAGTCCAAGCACTTTGCGGTCAGAATCATTAGAACCAGATTAGTGTTTCGTTTAAGAATTGTGTGATCAATTTGTGTTGGGAAATGGCTTTCGTGTGCGTTGCTTGTGGCTGCTTTGGATATGACATCATTCCGAGAAAATGTTCCCATGATGTTGTTGTTGATTGTATTGTTCGTTGAATTTCAAACGTTTATTCTTTTGAGTTCCGTCTGAGATGCGCTGGAATTGAAATATGGTTAATTAAGGTGCCACTAAATCATAAACTTTCATCTGTTGGTGGAAGTCGAGAAGAACAATTAAATTATAATCTTGCTTTACGCAAAAGAAAATTTTGAATTTGAAAGTTACGAAATTAATAAAGCGCATATAAGATTATGAATTCAATTATTTTTAATAGGAATACGATATAAGCGAGTGCGTGATGCAACTGGGCTAGATAGGAGGTGAGGTCAAGGAGAATAAAAATCTCCATTGCTATGGGGACTTGATATACAGGGTGATTCACGAGCGTTGTGCCAAAAAGCTAGAGCGTGTAGGTTGAGTTGAGACAAGAAAAAAATCGTATGGGAGGGGGGGGGGTCTATTCCCCCCCGTTTAGCCGGGAGGGGCAATTTTCTGAAAAATTGACTTATTTTGTAAAAAAAAATATTAAAAATCAATGGCTTAGTTTACAACATCGTGCTATACCTTTCTGAAAAGCTAAAAACTTTTTCTTTCACTTTGTTTTTAAAATAAATTGTTTTAACGAATAGTTTTAAAAAAATAAATTTTCAAACTCAAAATTTTCAAAAAAAAGCCAAAAAACTTTTTTTGAACGAATTTTTTTCAAAATTTTATGTAATTAGGTACTGATTTTGTTTTAAAATTTCAATGTCTTTGTTAATTTTTAGTCGAAAACAGAAAACCGGATGCAAAAATGTCTTCGTTTTTGAGAAATTAAAAAAAAACCAAAACCACTTTTTTCTAAGAAAATCTCTGTTTTTATTTTTACCTATCTGGACTTTTAGTTTAATTTACTAGTTTAATTTGTAAATTTAATTTTTTGTAATTGGAGTTTTATGAGGACTCGATAAAGTAGAAAAGTATTGGATTTTCCCTGGATTAATCATTTTGTTCATTGAAAACGTCTGCCATTGACCTTTCACTTCTAGCTCTCCGTGCTCTCGTCGGCGGATTCTTGAAAACATGCTACGACTTGGGCGCCATCTACTGGGATATCTTTCAGCGTAGAGTTTTTCGGCTTCCCGATCTCGACAACAAGTTAAACCGTAGCAGGAGTTCCTGTCCGCTAACTCTTCTCGAACATATGAGTTTGTTATTGTTATGTGTTGATGAATTAATATTTTAATTGTAAATGGTTGTTAAGTAAATATGCCATGCCTTTTATTAACCTTTAGGTTGTTAATTGTTTTTTCATTCATGAAAAATTGCGCTTTAATTATCTTAAGCCCCAAGCAGGTAGAACCCTTCGCCGGCGAGTGGCCGCGGCCCCAGGTATAGTAAGAAAAAATTGCATTTCAGTTTTCAGACGTTATCAATGAATAAAATGGTTAATCCATTGAAAATCCAATACTTTTCTACTTTATTGAGTCCTCATAAAACTCCAATTACAAAAAATTAAATTTGTAAATTAAACTAATAAATTAAACTTAAAGTCCAGATAGGTAAAAATAAAAAAAAAAAGATTTTCTTAGAAAAAAGTGGTATTGGTTTTTTTTTAATTTCTCAAAAACGAAAAGACATTTTTGCATCCGGTTTTCTGTTTTCGTCTAAAAACTAACAAAAACATTGAAATTTTTAAACAAAATTAGTACTTAATTACATAAAATTTTAAAAAAAATTAGTTCAAAATTTTTTTTTGGCTTTTTTTTTGAAAATTTTGAGTTTGAAATTTTGTTTTCTTAAAACTATTCGTAAAAACAATTTATTTTAAAAACAAAGTGAAAAAAGAAGTTCTTAGCTTTCCAGAAAGGTATAGCACGATGTTGTAAACTAAGCCATTGATTTTTAATATTTTTTTTTACAAAATAAGTCAATTTTTCAGAAAATTGCCCCTCCCGGCTAAACGGGGGAATAGACCCCCCCTCCCATACGATTTTTTTCTTGTCTCAACTCAACCTACACGCTCTAGCTTTTTGGCACAACGCTCGTGAATCACCCTGTATAGCTGCTTAATTCTTTGCCAGTAGGCGCACTTAATATGTTGAAAGAAGACTGTTTTGCATTGCCTTTATAGACTAGTGCCGATAGCTTCAAAAATGGAAAAAAACGAAAAAAAATCGCAGTAGAATAAAATAAATGAGAAATGGTGGGAGATGCGATAAAAATGAAAGGAAAAATAAATTACGGGCCATCCGAGTTCGGGAAGTGGGCGGGGGGCGGGTTTTAAGGGGAAAAAATGGTTTATCTTGATTTCCGGCAAAACTAGAGGTCCTATGGAAAAATGTTAAATGGCAAAGTTGTAGGTAACTAAAAGATCTATAACTTTTGCTCAGACAAATTTTTCACATAACCTCAAAATATATATGAAAAATTCAAAAAACCAAGTTTTTGGTTTTTTATTTTTATCTTTTTCAAAAAAAAAAGATTTTTCTACGAAATTTGGTGAAAACTTCCCTTATTATATCCCAGATACACTGTAATTTATTTGGTTAAAAATATTTATTTTTTCCTCTTATATTGAAATAATATCAAAAAAATACCCTAATTTTGAATCGAAAATTCACGTGTCAAAATTTCGCCTTTTCTTAAAAAGTCAGCATGCTATTTATTTGTTCAAACGTCTACTTTCTGATGGTGTAAAAAAAAAATATACATTACCATGGTAGGTAGGTAGGTAGAAATGGCTGTCCTGCTTCGCGCAGGGCACAATTAGCACTGAGTGCGCCGTTTTGATACCATACCTCGTGAGATTCTGATTGGATTTGAAAATGGGCTATGGATGGTGCACGTTCCGCACATGCAGTCCTATGTAAAATATAAAATGTAATTTTATTCTCCTACCCTACGACCTATTATCTCGTAGTACCATTTAGTGAGGGAGAAATAAGGGGGAGGTGGTTAAAGCCACTTTGTGCTATTTAGGTATGAGATCAAATCTTTGATCTTGAATTCTGAGAGTTCCTCAATACCGTTGAAGAATTCCTTACCCAAGTGGAGTGCTCTTTTCCTGGCCAGGGCCGGACAATGGCAAAGAAAGTGTGGGACTGTTTCTTTTTCATCCCGGTTCTCGCAGCTGCGGCAGAAAGGGTTATGTGGTATACCCAATTTTGCCGCATGCTCCCCTACAGGCCAATGCCCTGTGCAGGTAGCGACAATCCTTGCTATGCCATGCCTTGGTTTGGAAATTAAATTGATTGATTTTGGTTTGTTATAGGCGGGCCAGATTTTCCTGGATATAACGCAACTCGTTAAACTACTCCACCTATGATTTGCTTCTGATGTGTATTTGGTCAGGATATTGCCCTTCACAACTCCAAGAGGAGCATATACTCTCACTGCCTGAGAGTTGTGAAGGGCTGATCCTTGCCTAGCTAGCTCATCAGCCTTCTCATTACCCTCATAGCCCCTATGGCCCGGTATCCAGATAAGAGTGACGCTCATATCCAGTTCCTTTAGGGCCTCTTTACATTGCTGGACCAGTTTAGAGGAAGATAAAGCTGAATCAATGGCTTTAATAGCTGCCTGACTGTCTGTTAGTATAGCTACATTTTGGTTCTGTCGAATATTTATAAGAGCTGTACAAGCTTCCCTTATCGCCAACAATTCTGCTTGGAATACGCTGGCAAAATCGGGTAGTCTATAGGATTTTGAAATCTCAAGAGATTCACAGAAGACACCTGCACCAACACCGCATTCCATCTTCGAACCATCCGTGAAGATAGTTGTGTCGAAGTCTTCCGTCACAACGCCTTCCTCCCAGTCGGTTCTTGACGGGAGCAAGACTCTAAACTTCTTTGAGGTATCTAGGGTAGGGATGCAGTAATCGGTGGTTGTGGATAGGATGTCTGATGGTATCAGGCTTGTTTGGTTGCAGTGCCCGTAAGATCTAGGTTTCCAGCAGCCTATTTCTTTGAGTCTCAAGATACTGCAGGACACCTGATATTTGATAAAGAGGTCAATCGGAAGAAGGTCCAGGATGACATTGAGTGCATCCGTTGGACAGGACCTGATTGCCCCTGATATCCCTACGCAAGCATTTCTCTGCACCTTTGTAAGCTTGTTTACTATGTAGGCTTTGCTGAGAGCGGGCCACCACACAATGGAACCATAGACCAGTATCGGTCTTACAACCGCTGTATATGTCCATTTTATCATTTTTGACTGGAGGCCCCACTTTTTGCCGAATGTTTTATTGCAGGCGTAGAAGGCGACACACGACTTTCTTACCCGCTCTTCGATGTTAAGCTTCCAGTTTAATTTGGTATCTAGTATTACGCCCAGATATTTAGCACTGGAAGACAATGATAGTGCTTGTCCGTTTAACCGAGGTAGAGTGAAGGGTGGTACTTTGGTTTTGGTGGTGAAAAGCATCAACTCGGTTTTGTTGCTGTTAACACCTAGTCCGCAGCTCGCAGCCCAGGTGCTTACTTTCTTCAAAGCCATATTAGTGATTTCACTGATCACGCTTGGAAATTTTCCTGAAACTAGAATGACCAAATCATCGGCGTACGCAACCGCTTTCACTCCACTACTCTCGAATTTCACCAGAATGCTGTTCATGACCAAAAGCCATAGGAGAGGAGACAATACACCTCCTTGAGGTGTTCCTCTGCTGGCATATTTGGTACACGTTGAATATCCTAACTTTGATTGAATCCTCCTATTGCTTAGCATGGATATTATCCACCTTCTAATGTAGTTCTCAACACCGAAGTCTGCAAGTGATTCAGCGATGGATTCAGTTAGGACATTGTTAAAAGCTCCTTCTACGTCTAAGAAGGTGGCTAGGGTATATTCCTTGAAATGAATCGTGTTTTCTATCGTTCTCACTACCTCGTGAAGGGCAGTCTCTGTAGATCTGCCCCTCATGTAGGCATGTTGCGAGTTAGATAGGGGACAACTACTCAGAATGCTCCTTATGTGGGATTCTACGATTCTCTCCAGGGTTTTAAGAAGAAAGGAAGTAAGGCTTATAGGTCGGTAATCTTTGGCAGATTCATGCCCTCTTTTACCAATTTTTGGTAAGAAAACCACTCTTACCTGCCTCCAAGACTTGGGGACATGGTTTAGTAAGAGGCAACCTTTAAAGATACTCTCGAGCCGTGGTACTACTAATTCAAGCTGATTTTGAAGCATTATAGGTAGTATTCCATCAGGGCCTGGAGATTTGTATGGCGAGAAGGTCTTAATAGCCCAGACTATATTTTCTCTAGTTATAAGGGCGTTTACCTGCTCTATGGGGGTTGGCATGTTGAGAGTCAGGTTGGATTCGGTTGGTTCTTCTGCACAACCTGGGAAGTGTACGTTCATTAGCAGCTCTAAAGTCTCCATTGGAGATGCTGTCCAGCTTCCATCTGGTTTTTTAAGAAATGAGGGGTTCGAATGTTCTTTCGATAAAACCCTACTAAGCCTGGCCGAATCTTTGATGTTTTCGATGGACTGACAGTACTCTTGCCATCCTTGCTTTTTGGCTTGAGCTATAGAACGCTTGTATATTCTCAAGCAGTCCTTATAAGGCTGATAAAATTTATGCTTATAGCATATATTAAAAATGGTTCTTGTTATTTTCCTCAGATTAGATAAGTCGTCATTCCACCAAGGTGGAAAGGTTTTCTTACTGTATCTTATCGGACAAGAGACCTTGAATGCGGTGTTCATAGAGTCCTCGAAGTTTGAAATCTCTAACTCAAGATCTGTTACCGAGTCGTAACTCGCGTTCGGTATACTGCGCAACTTTGAGCCAAAGATCTGACTAAATTTCTTCCAGTCAATTCTTCTTGGATTTCTATAGGGGGAAGGAGATTTTATTTCAAATTTAAGATCAAATAGAATCCGTCTATGATCAGAAAAGGAGTTAAGAAGAGATACTCTCCAATTTTCGATGGAGAGGTTGCCATAAATATTGACAAATGTAACGTCAACACATCTTCCCACCCTTCTGAGTTGTCCGTACTCGGAAAAACAAAAGTGGGAGTATTGCCCCTGTTACATATAGTCAAGTTATTTTCGATTATATAATTAAAAAGAGACTCACCTCGCTCATTAATTTCACTGCTGCTCCAGATTGAGTGCCTCGCGTTCGCATCACTCCCTACAAGCAGACTTGTTTGTCTGGCTTTTGCCTCTGCCACAAGAGTACGCACCTCCTCAGGCGGTGACTCTATGTCATGCGCCATGTATGAGGATGCAAGAATCAAGCCCTCCGCTTGTTTCCCCTCTAACCTAACAACTGTTAAGTCAGAAGTGCTAAAGTTTGGACACAGAAAAGCTTTTAAGTGTTTTTTAGCTAAAATACAAGTTCTAGGCTTACCTTGATTCTGATTGTCGGGCTTGTAGAATAAATCGTATTGGCTGTCATTAAGGCCTCTAATCGCGAGGCCATTAACCCATGGCTCTTGTACAAGGGCGACATCTATATCTTCCTCACTCAGGAAGATCCTCAGGTTATCCGAGGCACATTTAGAGTGCTTCAGATTAGCCTGGATGGCGCGTAGCTTGTCGTTTTTAATTGGCAGGTGGAACTGCAGGGCCAGGATCCAGCGCCTCACCGGGGGCTCCAACCTGCATGGTGACATCGTCTACCTCGACAATATCATCACCCAGGGTGGGGCCAACTTCCTGACTCTGCAGAATCTTAATAGAGACACTTTTGATGCCGAACCTCAGCTTGTACTGTGCCTCTTCTAGGGCTTTGCGACTAGCCTCGCAGATCCTCAGAAGATAGACCGCGCTATTCTTGCGCGGCTCCTCTGTCTTGATGACTACCCAGTCATTCATAGGAATCCGCGGGTTCAGCCGTTGAAGGCTCCTAATCAGCTCCGCTCCAGTTGGCTTAATGCTCACCAGTGGCAACAAGATGCGAGCCAATGGTTTTCTAGGAACCTCCCTGGCGGGAATGAGCTTGAGCTTCAAGCCCTTCCAGTCGTTGCTAATCTTAGCAACTCCTTTGCCAAGGAAATCCCTTGAAAAGTCGTCTGCGCACCTTATCACTTTGTAACCCCTGAGCATTTCGCCGGAGTCAAAGCTGGGATAGGGACCTTCTTTTGCCGAGATTGTATACTGGAAGACCAATTCCGAGAGCTTAGCCTCGATTGAGTTCCACGCTGACATCAGAGCTCTGTTGTCTGTGGAGAGCTCATCTACAATCGCCACCTGGAGGTTGTCTCTGACGACCTCACTCAAGGCGCGTGGTTGCGCTGTCGCCCTCGGAGTCTCTTTTCTGACACTGCCACCAAGTTTGGTTCTCTTTTGAGGTGGCTTCTCCTCCTCCAGAGACCTGTTCCTCTTGGTGGACTTTTCTTTTTTGCTGGGTGGCGCACTCTTCTCCCGACTGTTGAATTCTTCAACAACTTTTTGGTATTTAATTTTGTCGGCAGCATCACGCTCATGTACCTTTCCGGCTTTTTCGTTTTCGGCAATCTTGCCAAGAATGAAAGTAGCCTTCCTGTACTTGATCTTGAGCTGATCCGCAGGAGAGTGCTTGTTGGGCTTGGTAGCGTTGCTCTGGCGAGCCTTGCTACTTGAAGTTACGGGCGTTTTTTGAGAGGGATGCTGAAGCACAGGGGTACTAGTACCTCCCGTGTTACCTCTAAGTGTAGCCTGCTCTGAGGTGCTAGCGTCTCTAGCTTCCCCTGAGCTACCTACAATAGTATCCTGACTGGAAGCCAGGAGTTCATCCTCGGACTCGATGGATGAGATCTTAACACATAAATTGGACGAAGACATGATTGTGAAATTCGATTTGATTCCCACGAGTAAGACGGAAAAGAAGGTCACCCTCGGCAGAGCCGCATACCGAGGGAAGGTATAAACAACAAAAACCGTTACCCACCACAGGCCTCCGGCTGAGCTCGTTCATGGTTGATTTATCCCTCAACCTTTAATTCTTGGGCACGGATTTACTAGCTCACACCACCACTGAAACTAGGAACCTTGGATCTATGGTGAGAGAGGATTTCTGTGAGTTGTGCTATAAAAGAAGTCAGAACCACACAGCGATCCAATCTAACCTTAGCTATCACCGTCTGACACCTACAGACCAAAACTGTGGTGACATTGTCCGCCCGGCACCCACTAGGAGGGTTCGATCAAGGATTTTTGCCGAGCATACATTACCATAGTAAATATTCTCAGAAAATGCAAAAAATTGAAAAAAACTCGAATTCGATTTTTTTTTCCAACAATCGATGTAACCGTGTATGTATCATATATCTCTGTTAGTGATGGGTCAAACCGAGTTGGCGAACCGAGTTGGCAAACCGAATAGGTAAACCGAGTTGACCCGTTCAACTCGAGTTGGCAAACCGAGCTACCTAACTCGAGTTGAAGAAAATTAACAGAGTTAAGTCGAGTTAGCGAACTGAGTTGACCAATCACTAACAGAGATATATCGACCCCTTGCCGCAGTGTTCTTTCCATTATCATATATGCCGGAAGTTTTGCTTAAAACTATTTGCTGCAGCTGTGAAAGTGGATGTAACAGTTTAAAATGTGGCTGTCGAAAACATGGTTTAAAATGTACAAATCTATGCACGAATTGTCATGGTTCCGAAAATTGCTCAAATATGGAAGAAAAAACTTACGAGGAAGCAAATGAGGAAATTTTGGATGAAGAACCAATGCAGTCCGAAAATATCATTGGAGACGAGGAAGGTGGTGGTCTTGAAGATTTCGAAGATTAACTGCAGTTGGAAAGGTCTGTCACATCTTACGATGAAGAAATGCAATCAGAATCAGCTTTTTAACTTATATATATATATGTACCTAGAGGAAAGGAAAGGATTTAAGCAAGAACACTAGATTTTAGTTTTAATAAAGTTTTTGTTCAATTATAAAGATTTTAAATAATGTTTTGATTGTAATTAATTAATGTTAAATATAAAAAATATAGAAAAATAGGTAATTTAAATTGGATCTTCGATTTGACTTTCACTAGACTTTTACTTTTCTTAGCTTGACTTTTCTTGTCGTACACTTTACTTTTCATAACGTAATTCTTTGACCGAATAAAAATTAGTTACTTTACATTTTTTTAGTCTAAGTCTAACCTTAAGTCTTTTCATAAAAATGCAATGATTTTGAATTGAATTCAAAAAGTGTAAGTGCCCATATGTTTGGCTTTAACTAAGATTGTTTTTGTGTTTGTTAAATATAGTCATCCTACTTATATGTACATATATACTGTATAGAAAAAAAAATCATGATTAAAAAAAAAATCGAATTCGAGTTTTTTTCAATTTTTTGCATTTTCTGAGAATATTTACTATAGTAATGTATATTTTTTTTACACCATCAGAAAGTAGACGTTTGAACAAATAAATAGCATGCTGACTTTTTAAGAAAAGGCGAAATTTTGACACGTGAATTTTCGATTCAAAATTAGGGTATTTTTTTGATATTATTTCAATATAAGAGGAAAAAATAAATATTTTTAACCAAATAAATTACAGTGTATCTGGGATATAATGAGGGAAGTTTTCACCAAATTTCGTAGAAAAATCTTCTTTTTTTTTTAAAAGATAAAAATAAAAAACCAAAAACTTGGTTTTTTGAATTTTTCATATATATTTTGAGGTTATGTGAAAAATTTGTCTGAACAAAAGTTATAGATCTTTTTGTTACCTACACCTTTGCCATTTAACATTTTTCCATAGGACCTCTAGTTTTGCCGGAAATCAAGATAAACCATTATTTCCCCTTAAAACCCGCCCCCCGCCCACTTCCCGAACTCGGATGGCCCGTAATTTATTTTTCCTTTCATTTTTATCGCATCCCCCACCATTTCTAATTTGTTTTATTCTACTGCGATTTTTTTCGTTTTCAAAAATTATCTACCCTGGTCTATTAGTGGAACACACTCGAATAATTAAACTATTGAAAAATGTATGATGTGAAGGTTACGTATTAGCAATCGACCTCGAATTACAGGACAGCGATACTTTCTACTTACACTCCAAACCCTTAAATGGGAAATCTTCCAGGTCTCCATTTAATCCAGAGCCGAAAGGGAAAACAAGAATTGTCTGTAAGACCGAGCATCATGGTGTAACGAAGTCATATGCTTTTTTTCTAAATACAATATTTTCCCTTACGGAATTGAACTTTATTTATACAATTCACACTCACTCCCTTCGGAAAATATTATAAATAGACTAGTACGATACGATTGTATGTCCCGTTCGGACACAGCCCTACTAATTCGAAGGAGCTCTGCTCCGTCTTGTGCGAGGACGTCTCGACTGTAAAGGAGCCGCCGATCCACAGTTTTTCGCCTGACGTGGTATATTAGCGGCACCGCCAATCTGTCCTGTATCAGACCGCATTTATCTAAATAGAGGAAAGAGGAATGCCTCTGGTGGAATGAAGCCGCTCAAGCGTGCACTATCAAATTATTCGTCGTGCGGATAGAACGCTCCAAAGATCAAATTATTCGTCGAAGTCATAGCTCTGGCAACGTGACCCCGAACAAGTTTTTATTTTCAATTCTGTGGATCCGAGCTCCGTTATATAGAACCTCGTTAGAAAAGAAAAGTACATAAGAAGATTCTGGTGTTCGATATTAACCGAGACTGCACCGAAGACATTGCCTCTCGAACACCCGAATCTTCTCCATTTGAGATGGTGCAACGTTGAACCACACTGGACAGACATAAACAATCACCGGCCGTCTGAAGGCCATGTAGCAAATTATCTTCACTCTGGGGTCAACTGCTGTAAAACAGCCGTTTCGTCAGAGCGAAAACTCCTCTGGCAGCATTTATATGTCTGATCCAGCCAGATACCGCGAGGTACTTCACTTCACTTTTGCTCGTTAATTGCTGTC
Organism: Sphaerophoria taeniata; assembly: GCA_943590905.1. Lineage (NCBI taxonomy): Eukaryota > Metazoa > Arthropoda > Insecta > Diptera > Syrphidae > Sphaerophoria > Sphaerophoria taeniata. The sequence continues at coordinate 184,719,776 of OX016540.1, read as the reverse complement.
CGTGAGGGCCAACGATGACCATCTTGCGCCAATTCTTACGAGTATCCCCAGAGGGATACTGCAGCTAAGGCTATTGTTAGCGAAACAATGTATTGGATTAGAAGTTACAGACAGATCGCAAATGAGGAAGAGAGTCGGGGACGAAATAGAGCCCTTGGGCACACCGGCATTTATGTTGTAGGTTTCAGACTTGAATCCGTCCAATACAAGTTGTATTGCGTAGGGATCGAGGAAGAAAAACAAATTTTCATAATTGGGGATATTGCGGTAAAAAACCTAAATATGTGGTCATGCAAACACTTGGTCCGTCGAAAACAGCTTGTTAAAAAGTATTCCCGTTTTTTTTTTTTTTTAATTCCCTCGCCTTCCCCCCCCCCCCCCCCCAGATACCGCACGCGCTGGGGTCCATTTACACCGAGTACGACAACAGTTACGATTGCTAGTCGTATCGGCACTTAGTTAGAAATTATTTGGAATAAATAAAACAAAGATGTGACATCGATACGAACATGAGGAAGATAAGAGATTGGGACTGCTTAATGCAAGCAGGTACGAAAGAGAAAAAAAAATCAAAATTTTAAATAAAATATTACAAAAAGTTAAAAAAAAATAAAAATGTAAAATCTTTAAATCAAAGATTTTAAGGTCAAAAATTCTAAAAATATGAAAAAACAAAGAAAAAAAAGTAAAAACGCGCGTAGAAGACGCTTGTCAAGTTCGTAAAAAAGAAATAAAATCAACAAAAATAAAAATATAATAAAAAAACAACATGAATATACAACAAATAAAATTACAAAATCAAAAAAAAAAATACAAAAAAAAAAAACATTTAAGAACGTGGAACACTGGTTTTAAGAATTTGTTTTAGCTTGTTTTCCTCAGTAGAGTTGGCTTTGTTACAACGAAAACTTACCTCTTTAGCCGTTAGGCTGTCTATAGCTCATATTAAACCATGCGTTCTCCCTGGGTCTGATGCTTTTTTTTTAACCCTATTTGGAAAATAAGTTCTTATTTCCAGAAGAATTAAACTTGTGATAATATCCACACTAGAATTTACGTCACTATCGAGGAAGCATAGTGACCAGTTAAAGATTATCGAGACCGTCCCGGTTGGATATCACGTATTGCCCAACAGCGCTTTCTCTTTCTGGAAGTTTTTGGCACGAGAAATTTGAAGAAGTAACACAATGTTAAGATCGGCTTGGAGACGATAGTCCACTAACTGTATACTTATTAGGGTCAGAAGTAAAAAACAAGTCATGTATTCGAGTAAGATGATTAATTGAATTGCCCTTCGCAAGCCTCGTTAAATATCAAAACCAAATTTACTGATTTCTAGTTTCTATTTTCCAAAGAAAATTGCAACTGATTATTCAGTTTCTACTAGAAAAGCAATTAAAACAATGAAATTTAGACTAAGGATACCTTTACATAGAACATTATCAATACATTTGTGCGTCAATATCCAACCATACAAGTTATAATGATACTTTTGTTCACGTTTAAAAGTTTAGTTGCAGGTAGCTTCTAGGTGAATTCCTACATAATAATGTTATTCATATGGGAATATGTTTTTTATAAAAGGACTGCTCTTGAATAAAACATTCAATAACTCCTCCATCTGTACATGCATTTCAAGGATATCCTTTTGAAATGTTAAATCACTCCAATATACAACTGGAAGATTGAATTACCAATCCAATAAGTACAGTGTGGGTGGATAGATGCTTTTCATCGTGTAACAGGTATTTAAGGACAAAAATGCACAAAGGTGAACTAAATAAAAAGCAAAAATTATGTCAACAGTCATTAAAAACATTGACATGAATGCAAACAAATTTAATTCCTTTGACCTGTTTCAAAAAAAAAAAAAAAAATTAATAACATGACAAGGGTTTTAATTATTTCAGCGATTGTTTTCGTTAATATCGATCGATAACGAAACATAGGTACTAGGTACTACTTACTTTTACGACAGAATCAATGTAGAAATATAGGTACATACCTACTTTTTAATTAAGAAACTGAAAACTGGGAAAGAAGTTCTTGACATTTTGCAATTCATTTTTTTTATATTTTGGGTTTTACCTAATATATTTACAAGGAAAATCAGTTTTTTCACAGTTCAAACTGGATAAGAACAAACTATCGAGATCCGTTTCCGCCATATTAAATTGGACGTTGGCAAAATATCAGTGAAGCAGAAACTTATGCACTGGGATGTAGCCATTGTTTACAATAAATTCTCTGTATCCGTAAAGAAGATTTAGGTAAACAGATAACCAAGCTTGGTAAACTACTGGACCTGGTGGACTGGATACCTTACTCGTGTTAAAGCAGAGGAACCTGCCTGAGAAAAAATATAAAATCCAAATTTGTTGACTATTTCACCATTCCAGACTCATCATGCGCACACCCAAAAGCGTTGTAAAATTGTTGTTTTTTTAAAGACGTAGGAGTTCATTTTTGAGCCCACTGAAGCAAAATTCCAGCTTAAAAATATAAACTGATTTAATAAGTAGGTAAATGATGTATGAAATGGCAACACTGGCTCTTGAACTTTTTGTCGGCTCTTAAATTTTTTGAAATGATGACACTAGACACAAAAAGGAACGAAAACAGCATAAGTTAGGCTCAGTTACTTACAGTTAGGTTAGGTAAGGTTTAAAACGATGCAAGAAATTTGTTTCCCTTTCTGATCTGGATATGGCTACCATCTAAGAAACGTGCATAAGTCCTAACCTTGAGTACAACTTCCACGTCTGGGCTGGTGCTCCAGTGACGTATTAAGGTTTTTGAACAGTATTCAGAACAGAGCATTCAAGATGATTGGTCATGATAGCATTCTTGTCCTTACGTCACTTGAACATGATATAATGTCTCATGCCTCACCCTCATTTACCGATATTTCAACGGTATATGCTCTGGTGAAATAGCCAGTTGCATTCCTCCCCTTAAGATATTAAACTGTCATACCCGTTCATCAAGGAATGTCCAACAGTTCATCCCCGAACCCAACTTCGGAGAACTGTCATGTACAGAAAATACTATAGCCGTACTACGCGAATGTAGAACTTTCTTCCACACTCTGTCTTCCCCAATCACTGCAATGTTCAGAAATTCAAAATCAATGTTAACCGACATCTCTTAAACCTTCTTCGTCTTCCCCTTTCCCTTATTATCGCACTGTGCTTTAGCATAAAAAAGGGAATATAAATGAGTGCGTGCTCATAACAAAAATAAAAGAGTTCAATTAAGATGACCAAAAAAAAGCCAGAGCTCGCCATGTTTGAGAACTAAACCCTTTAAACAATACTTTTCATATATATTTGATCTCTAGGTGAGTAGTATCTACATAAATATCTTGTAAATTTGTTGAGGAAACGATATGAAATACCTCTGGCTCTAAAGATTTCGATTCGATTTTCCATTGAAAAAAAAAAAATATGCGAGAGAGTCTTCAATTTACCAACATTTGTATATTCCATTTGCTTTAGAGAAGCTAATGTGATTTCACTTCTAAAGCAAGTTAAGCATGAAACTCGTACTTCCACGGTTTGTTGACATTGTCCACAACTTTTTATTATTCATAGAATTCTAAAAAAAATTAACAAATTAAAACTTTTGAAAATATAAAATAGTTCAGAAGCCTCAAGACTCCGGAAAATTCTTTCAAAAAGTCCAACAACACCCAGTGCTTTAATGATAGAAGCAGGCACGTGGACTACCACTGATGAAGAATCTCTTAATCTGTTATTAGACACCCACGGGTACTCTAAGGGAAAATCAGTAGAAACAGCACTTCATTCGCTGGTACGTAGTACTGAATATTCCCTCAAATACAAAGAATATAACCTAGTGGCTTTTCTAGATATCGAAGAAGTATTCAATAACAACGTCAGCTACCAGGCGATCACAACAGCAATGGACAAGTTGAATTTAAATAAATCACTCATCGATCTATAAGTCTTATGCTTAAAAGCAGGACAATAACTTTCAGCATGAGGAGTTGGGGAAGACAGATCGGTGAATCGAGGTACCCCTCAAGTTGGGGTCCTTTCGCCTCTTTTATGGAACATGGTACAGTGCGTTTCAATTCTATAACCCACATTTCAATTTTAACTCTAACTTGCACTAAAATTGAATTGGGCTTTCAAACAAAAGCATAAAATTGACAGGTAGCATAGTTGTTTGTCATGGATCATGCAAGAGTACCGTTTTTCTTTAATGGTTTTTCTTTTGAAAGAATTCCGTTACACATCAACCAAGCTTCTTTGTTTCATCGAATTCGCTTGTTTCATAATTATAACCCACTTCACAATCAAGTCTGTTGGCGTTTGATTTAACTGTCTTAACTTAGAGTTTTTGCGTAAATTTGATTTAAAAAAAAAATCAAAAAAAAATATGCCGCGTGGAAAATCGCTTTCCGATGTCGAAAAGGGCAAAATTTTGGCACTAAACGGTGAAAACAACAGTTTAAGTGAAATTTCGCGAAAAATTGAGCGAAGTCGAAGAGTCGTGGCCAATTTTTTGAAAGATCCAGTCAATTATGGCAGTTGCAAGCGTTCAGGAAGGAAAAGAAAGCTAAACACCCGTGAAGAGCGGATTATCGCACGTGCTGCCAGCAATTCTTGCGTGAGTTGCTCCAAATTGACAGCACTTATTCCAACAAAAGTCTCAAAAACCACGGTTTGGAGAGCACTTCGGCGGAATCCAAACTTGTGTCGTTCTAAAATGAACTGTGCACCACGTCTCTTAGATCGACACAAGGTCGCTAGATTGGAATTTGCCCAAAACAACATGGACACCGATTGGACATCTGTAAGTTTCAATAAGGAGTTTTTTTTTTCAACTTTTTTTCAACATGGTGGTTTAAAACTCGATTTAGGTCATTTTTTCTGATGAGAAGAAGTGGAACCTAGATGGTCCTGATGGATTAAATGGATATTGGCGGGATTTACGCAAGGAACCGCAATTTTTCGAACGGCGTAATTTTGGTGGAGGATCAGTGATGGTGTGGGGAGCTTTCTCGTCAGTGGGGTGTTTAGAAATGCGATTCACGTCATCGAAAATGAGCAGCAGAGATTATGTTCAAGTGTTGCGCAGCAGTTTGATACCTTTTTTGGTAGATAACGGTGAAAAATCTTGGATTTTCCAGCAAGATAACGCAAGAATTCACACTAGTCGCGAAACAACTCATTGGTTGGAGATTAATTCGGTGAATTTAATGCAATGGCCCGCATGTTCTCCTGATGTCAACCCCATAGAGAATCTTTGGGGAATTCTAGTCAGGAGAATTTATGGCGAAGGAAAGACCTACGAGTCTGTAGGAGAGCTAAAGGAAGCTCTGCGGAGAGAATGGCTCAAAATTGATAAGTCCATCTTAGAAAATTTGGTAAAATCAATGAGAAAAAGAATATTTGACCTTATTCGTTCTAAGGGATGTAAAATTGATTATTAATCTCAGTATTTATTTATTTAAACTTCTTTTTCATTTGTTGGGTTATAATTATGAAACACTAAAAATCTCTGATTTTTTTAGTTAATAAACGATGAAATTCCCAAAATGAGTTTTTCTCAAAGATTTTTTTTTTTAAATAGCATTTCAAGTCTCATACTATTTTTTTAACAACTTTTTTTCTTGGAACTATATGTGGCGACTACTATATTGAAGTTTTTCAAAGTGGGTTATAATTATGAATCGCACTGTAGTAGGAAGCAGAGCGTTTCAAGATGATTGCCCATGCTGACAAGTTATCTCGGAACTCCTACAAAATGTCTTAAATAAGCTAACCAATTGGGCTAAGCATTATGTCTTGGACATCTGATCGAATCCCACAATTAAATAAATACCCTTAAGCCTCTCCGACCAAGCCAAACATTTAGGCCTCATTTTAGACAAACAACTAAATTGGAAGGCAAATATTGTTGAAAGAGTAAAAAAGGCAACTGTAGCACTATTTACCTAATTGTTAATAGAATTAAAGGCCAAAGGCTCAAAATGGGCCTTCTCCCCAAAAATAACCCACTGGCTATACACTTCGGTAATCAGACCGATACTCATTTATGGAGTTGTCGTATGGTGGACCGCACTGGACAAGATGGTAAATTTGAATAAACTCATTAAAGTCCAGCGGTTAGTAGATATTCGCATCACAGGAGCACTTCGCTCAACACCAATTGCAGCCTTGGAGGTGCTACTAAACCTAACACCTCTTGACATCTTCCCCAAAATGGTGGCAGCCAACTCATGCCTGAGACTTAGAGCCACCTCTAAATGGATAAGTAACAACAAGTAACAACACTGGTCATACTACTATTACTATTTTAGAAAATTTTAGATCTATCCCCGATCGCTTAGACCTAAGACTATACCACCCCAAAAATGGTTTTCGATAATAACTTCCATGTTTCAAGATCTTCTTGGGAAAAAGAAAGATATCTGGAAGAAAACACGACACACTTCTATACAGACGGTTCAAAGACCGATTTCAGCTTTGGAAGTGGTATCTATTCGAAAAACTGAATCTCAGTCTATCATATAGACTTCACAATCAATGTAGTGTGTTCCAGGCAGAAGAAATGGCGATTAAACAGGCACTATCCTGGCTCAAAGAAAACGTTATATCTTGCAAGTATATACGAATCTTCTCGGACAGCCACGCCGATCTTAAATCTCGCGTCTGTCTCCAAAAACTCTCTAATAGTCCACGACTGTCGATCATCTCTCAAAGAGATGACGGCACAGTTTAACATTCACCTCATTTGGGTGCCGGCCCACAGAGACATTCCGGGAAATTGCAAAGCCGATGAGCTCGCCAAAAACGGAACACTTCCGCCCACTGTAAGACAAAGACACCACTTGCTACATGCAAATATCTTCTCAAACAATATGCTCTAGAATCAACAAATGCTAAATGGTCACAGGGTACCACCTGCCTAGCAACCAAACAAATATATTCAAGCATATAGAAGCTTGATTTCCCTGAGCAGACAAAGTATAAACTCCACAATTGGAGTCATAACAGGACACTTCCTCATAGGTAGACATTCTTTGAGGTTAGGGATCTACACAATCGACTTCTGTAGAAGCTGCCTGGACGAGGAGGAAGAGAAAACAGTCCAACACCTTCCATGTTCATTTCCGGCACTCTCCAATAGAAAGAATAACTATCTCGGTAATCCCTTCTTCGATAGTACCAGTTGGCAACGATCGACACAAGATGTCTCTCTAACTTCATTAAAAGTACAAAATGGTTTGCTTAAGGTCACTACTCTCCCATGAGTAACTTCTTTAGTGGTATCACAATGGACTCTTGAGGTCTAAGTGAGTCAATAACGTCTAGAGCCACTCTGACCTAACCTAACCTAAAACTTTTGTACTAACATTTTAACTGGTCAACAATTAACTTGATTAAACTAAAACTAAAGAGCTGAAAAATTGTTCATTACTTTCCCTTACTTACATCAGAGAACAGTTTACTTAAATTTATTTAATATTTTGTTATTGAATAAATCATAATCAAAATCATTGTAACGCTTCGCCTATGAATTTCTAAAAATAAATTCCACATTCTCCAATTTGCCTATACACAAGCTGCCAATCGCATCACTGACTAAGTAAAATGCCTCCTTTAGTTCAATTCGTATGCCTGCTATTATGCATAACAAAATCAAGATCCAAGCATCCATGAGTTAAATATTTATCCAAGCACCAAGAAACCGGCCCGACCAGCACCGATATAACAGCGGTTCGTAGCCGCATCATCATGTATAGTATAAAAAAAACAAACCTTATTACTTTACCCAAAGGCTAGGCAAGCCACTAAAACCACACAAGAATCCCCCCTAATCGAATTGAAAGGCAAAATTGAACATCTATATGCCTCTACTTTGAACCACCTTGCCTTTGCGTCAGCGCGTCATCACACCATACAACTCAAACCTAGATCAACTCTAGCCTGGTGCAATTTTTCTATTTCAACTATTCTTACCAGGCTCTCAGAAAACCAAGCGGCAGACCCAACCAACCCAGCATGTCGATTATAGTAAGCCTCTTGCTGCTTTTCTCTGCTTCACCAGAAAGGGGCCTTCTTTAGGTTCAATATAAAAACTTGTAGAGTAGTAGGTAAAGTTGCAGTATGTAACTTTACAAAAAGTGAACGTTCAAGTCTGTTCTATAGATCTTCATATATTTCACTCGGAGGTATCCATGGTTCATGCGAAGCGGATTACGAGGGATACCAATATCGAGTAATGAGACATGGGATTGAATGCACGTATATTCTATGCATGTGCTTGTGCAGTGCAGTGCACGCTGATGGCGAGGCCAAATCGTATTTTGTTTTTCAGCCAGAGTGGTGTTGCATGATGGCTTTGTTGTAGTTTTTGGTAGTGTTGCTTTTCGAGCTGATATCTGCACTATTGCACCCAGCACTCAGCAGCAACTTGCTTATTGCCATATCTATAGGACTAGACGTTATGAATTTCGTTGTTTTTGTTTTAAGTCTTCTTTGCGATGATTTTTCTCACAAAATTCGTACTATGGTGTGGATTTCCAAAACATGGCTAATTAAAACAAAATTTAATAATCCTGTTGTCAGTTATAGTCTCGTAAATTTCTTAACATGAAAATGGACAAAATGAAAAAAAAATTAACGCATAAAATTTTCTCATGAAATGAGGGAGATAGACATATGTGGTATGGAGAGAGAAGAAGTGACCTGCAAAATATCCGGAAGAAGTTATTCTACTCTTATTCCACTCTTATTCCGTAGGTTAACTAAAAAAATAAATAGAGGGCGCGATAGCTTTTGAAGACCCAAGGCCTAAGTGGCTTACACTCATCAGCAATTATCTGAGTGCGTGTGAAGAATTGAGGGGACCTACAATTTAACGCCGATTCCGAACGGCAAAGATGAGAAGTACTTTTTTCATGAAATATTGATACTCTTGGAAGTGTTGTCAGTTCTTCGCAAGAGGCAGTACCTATCCGTGAAAGATGAAATAAAAACTTAATAAGCACGATCAGGGTTCGAACCCACGCATTCTGCATACAGCCAACCCACATAACCACTACGCCACGGGCGCTACCCTAGGTTAACTAACATACATAATAAGAGTGAATCCATAGGTAAAAATTTCTCATTAAGAGCCGATTTTTCAATAGTCAGAGAAACAAGTAGATAGTGTTTATTCGACAGATAACAAAATATTGGATTTTTCAATCGTCAGATAGACTTTATCTGACGAATAACGCTCTTATTTATTCGATACTCAGATAAGTTTATTTGCCAGTTTGTTATTTTTTCGATGAATGAAAAATCGGTTCTAATAAAAATAATTTGTTCCCGGAATAGTGAACAAAAAATGGCTTTGGGAATATTGTTGTTGTTGATACTTGACAACCGATTTGTTGTTGTCTTTGCCATATACGATCATTCGATTATTGCGCCATAAAATGAATTGACAGTGAAGCAGTTTTCTTTCATTTTTTTATTTATTCGCTTAAGAGCCGATTTTTCAATCGTCAGATAAACAAGCAGATAGTGTTTATTCGACAGATAGCAAAATATTGGATTTTTCAATCGTCAGATAGACTTTATCTGACGAATAATGCTCTTATTTATTCAATGACCGATGAATACTCAGATAGGTAAGTTTATTTGCCAGTTTGTTATTTATTGATTTTTTTGATGAATGAACTATCCTTAACGGTGGAATAAGTTAGTAAACGTCAGTTAAACAGAAATTATATTATATTTATAGCATTTTCCACTTAGTCCACAGAAAAGGGTTAATCCTTCGCTATTCTGTGTTTATTAATTTGGCTGTAAACTGACATTCTGGCACCGTTCTTTGTAAAAATGAACTTGATGCCCCAGAACTCTCAATATACAATAACCTACGATTTGTATTGATAAAATGTTCCCAATAAATCCCACTGTACATAATTAATCTCTGTATTTAAGCGCGATATGACCATGTGCATCTTTCGTCGCCAATTCATTCATGTCTTTGCTTTCTAGTCATTTTAAAAGTTGAGGATAGCAGATATCTAGTTACGCCTGCTTAAATTGCCCACATCTTAAGGTATAGAAAACATAAACCTTAAAGCAAAAAAGAACAAGAAAATGAAGATACACTTGAAAGGCTTCCTGAAACTATTTCCCAAAGACTTGATATACCGAGTAGCTAAGTGCACTGCATAGTTCACAACACTCATATGCACGTATTCGTTATAGATACTTGTTCTTATGAACACGTACTCGTTCACGTACGCTTGTCTAAAGGAAGGCCCACATAAATCAGCATAGTACAGTCTCTCGTATTACCTCCATCCGTATGATGGGAGGGTGAACCTATACAAGTAGGTACTCCCAACCCAGCTCTATTTATAATTGCATGCTCTGTTTGCTGTGCGCCTAGTAACTTCTAATCCAAGCTATAGTGTAGTTTAAAAAAGGCAAACATCAAGCCCAACATCCGAATCAAATGATATCGGATATTAATTTCTTTTTCTAAGCAAAGTGCCACTTATTTCCATGAAAAGGCATTAGACACAGAAACTAAGATTCTCATTCTCCAGCAGCGGTGTTTAGAGACCGAAAATATACAGACTGGGAAGATGGGAATGAGATCCTGAAGCTAAAGGAGGATATTCGGTTGGGAACTACTTGAAATCTGGGATGCGCAGTTGATTGTAACCAGCTCGTAACTTTTTTGTGGTAATACAATGTGTTTAGATGTACATGTATCTGTTTATGGTGGAAAATTATCTTCCATCCATCCTAGATATTCATCTTAGTTTGTGGTGTTTCTTTTGTTTTTTCATCTTCATTCGTTTGCTTGTCGCGCGAGAATGTACAGGGTGAAGTTAAAAAAAAAAAACGTAAAAAGGAAGGAGAGTCCTCTGAACCATGATGATGATGATAAAATTCAAAAAATTGTCGGTCGACCGATGCGATGGGGCGTTCGCTCAGTCGGCATTTAAGACGAGGCAACGAACAAGCAGCATAAAAAAGAGGTAGAACTGCGCCAACCAGCTTTGCACCTAAAAATTACACGTTACAATCGAAGAAGGTACAATATAAAATAAAGTAGCAATTGAAAACGATTTGATTAGGGTTTTTATCTAGTTCTCTGCGATGAGTTCGGTTGGATTCGGTTAAGGTTCTTTTTGTTTTTGTTCTTGTTGCTTTTGTTTGGATTGTTATGGTTCGTTTTTCTCACTCGTTCTCGCTGTTCACGTCAATTAATGGAGGAATCACATGCAATTAATTTGCTGTCGAAGCTTAAGACGTGGTATCATGCGTCGGAGTAGGAGAGCATTCTGCTAGTGAAATAAAGTTTATGGTAGCAAGAAAAAGGTAATAGAGTGTGTACCTAGTAAAGATCAATTGATATTGATCCTAATGAGGTTATAGGACCTTCTTAGAGGATAGGTTTGTATTTTTTTAAGTTAGAAAATCATTGAATTGATGTTTTAGATCTGATCTATCAATCTGCCAGTAAATGAATTTGTTAATGGTTTGTGAAGTCTTAACCTGCAAAAACACATTTGTCTATAAGGTTTATGATACCAAATGTTGTAATGTTTTTGCTTTCCAGCCGAGGGTTATGCTCGTCGGATCGCCAAGGTTCCGTCTGAAGAAAAACAAGGTCCACACTTTCTTTATTATATCTCTTTGTTAATAACTCTTTGATACAATCGGTACTTCTGGGTTTTACACCTCTCTGGCTAGAGCTAGAGTAAAGCTGGATCGGCGGGTTTACGCTTCTCGGATATCGATGGATACCTTTTCGGGTCGGGAATATATATAAACGTAATAAGTAAAGGTATTTGGTAACACTGGTGAAACAAACAGGTACTAGTACGGCCCCTGGTGGCACGCAAAACAGCAGGATTAATGGCCTCTGGTATCACTATGTGCATTGGTTTTCAAATGGAAAAATTAGAAGATTCGAAGATAGAAAACTCTGGAGAAGCTCGAAGAATTTCAAGATCTGGAATTGCACATGCAAATTTTCGATAGTATTTCTGACAATTAACATTATTTAGATGGCAAAACAGTGTTTGCTGGGTCAGCTCGTTTAAAATATAATACCTGGGATGCCAGCACGTAACGTACAATCGAGCATTGTTCATCGTCTATCAACTCGAAACAAAAATTTCTAGGCAGCAACTTGAAACCAGTATTTGCTTAAAATATATTAGGTATAAGAATATAATTTTACACAAAAAATTTCTACCCTTAGAAATGAGTGATAATGGGGAATTCAGCAGAAAGAAATGCAGACATGCGGTTTAACAATTAACATAGTCATAACTTGAGTAAAAACTCATTTTATTCTTTATTTACGGCTCTATTTTGTTTGGGCTCCATATTTTTTTTCCAAAAAGAAATGCCTACTCGATAAATATTTTTTATCGAGTATTTTTCTCTGTTTCAAACGTCTATGTTGCGAAATATGACACAATCGGGTTCATTCGAACAAAAACCATAAAAAAATGGACCAGTCTCCGGACGATCAACACGCATTCTCCGGACGATTTTAAACCTACTTCGTTTTATAGGGGTGAAACGTAAAAAGTCATTTTGATGATATATTTGTTTCTTTTTCTGTTCTTTGTATGCATAAGCGTACGACTATATTCTATATATATAAAGTAAAATGTAAATGGACAAGTGGAGGGAAGAAACCGGTTTTTTTTAATTCCCATTTGCGGTTTAGGTAAAAAAGAAAAATGTTTCCTTTAATTGTAGATATTTCTCGATCGGTCGACACCAAAATAATTTCAAAATATTGTATAACAGGGAATAAATAATGATAATAAAATTTTAACATAAAAACAAAAATTTCTGACCCAGTCTCCGGACGATCGAAATATAGTCTCCGGACGATCGAAGATCAAATCCATTAAAGGGATGATAAGTGAACTGGAAGTTTTTGTATTCTGGATACGAATAAGCACTTCTTCCATGAAATTAAAAGTTTTTAAAAGAATTTGAACATAACTAAAACCTTGGAGCTGTCCGGAGACTAGACTTTCGCTATGTTTGGGAATAGTGTTAGGGATACTGAAAAAATCGTATAAAAAAGGCAAAATATAATTTTTTTATAGAAGTTCATTATTTCATTCAAAAAGCTCCATTTCATTGCAAGATATCATAAAATCAACTATTCCCACTAAATTTTTCGAAGGTTTGCCACTATTCCTTTGCTAAATTAAAAGTAAGCAAGCAGTGGCTGCTTCTTTATCGAGCCAGAACTTTCTCGTTATACCTCCGACCGAGTTGAAATTTCGTATGTGTATGTAAAAAATGTTATTGATTCTGTATTTTTGTTTTGTTTTGTGCAAATTCTGTGTTTAGTTTCTCTTTCATTCCCCGGACACTGGGGTCTGTCCGGAGACTGGTGCCGTTACTCTACGTTAAATCAATACATCCTCTTATAAATTTCTTATGAACAACTGCGGAAAATAATTCAAAACATAAGTTTTGCTACATCATTATGACAATATCGGGCTAAGGAAAAATAACAGAAAAATATTGTTTTTAAAATTATATTATAGTTTTTTTTGTATGCACAATAAGATCTGTTGTTTGTGACTTGGTTAAGAAACTGATAACACTATCAGGCATGGCGCTTCAAACTCAAGTGAGTTCCTTCAAATTAATGAGAGTTCAAAGTTGAGCAGCACTTTTGCAAAATCTTTCTTAAAATATTTCTACCTAACACAAAAACAATTTTATTTTTGTTTTGTTAATTTAAAGTAAAGGACAAAAAACTGTTTGTATACCTTTAGATGACTGAGATGTTAAGTTGAAGAAACTATCAGTTGTACTGTACTGACTTCAGTCTATTTCGCCATCGTCAGTTGGTGGGGTCATCGTGTGCGTTTTCGGAAAAGGCTTTTCCCTTTACTCTACCCCAGGGACGCGGATTTCCTCGAGACAATTCTGCGTCATCTGTTCCTCAGACTGAATTGCAGAAAACGACTGCTGAAGAGGATGAATGTGATCCTAACAGCATATAAAGCACATAGTCCAGTCATTTAAGCTTAAATTAGGTAAGAATCTCGGAATTCCAGATACCCAGATGTAAGTCTGTAAATACTTGTATATTGACATCCTTAAAGTTGTCTCAAAACCTACGTATGGTAGGGTGTAAGCAACTATTAAATTTCAAGGTCAAAGGTCACAAAAATCGGTTTTTTTGCGCTTTTTTTGGAAATATCTCATTTCCTATGGGTTTTTTGCTATTTGTATTTATTATCAATATTGTAGAATACAAAATTCTCTACAAATTTGAATTTTTTTTATACGGTGAACCGTTTTCGAGATAGAGGGCGGAGAGCGCGCGGTCACAGCATCACTTCAGGTCAACCGGTGCCTCCGGTCGAAAACGCGCCATATATAGTTGATGAACTATCGATAAATCAATGATTATAAATATTTGTCAATTTTTATTAACTATTATATTATATTTTATCATTTTTTTCCTAACTTATCCACTTTTTATTCAGTATTAATTTATTTAACAACACTTACCTGCCCATGTAATTGCAGAATTGTTAATGAAAATATAGGAATTATATTTGAATTTTAACCTAATTAATATTTATAACTTCTTACATGATGAAAAAATAAAAATAAATAAATTATGAATTAATCTTTTTATTAAAAAATATCATTGAATACATTTATTTTTATTGAAAGTAAAGAAATGGAATAAAGGGTACAAAAACTACAATTTATAATTTTAATCACCTTCTTCCTCTTCATCGTCGTCTTCTGGCTGCTGGTAAATTTCAAACTGGTCTTCATTATCGTCTTCAACGACATTTGTCTGAAGTTCTTCCATGATTTCGGGGTCAAAGGTTCCATCTTCGTTAATGTCGCTCTGATATGGTAGAGCATTGAGACAAGCTTGCCCATTACATTGGCCACAAGCTAAAGAGCATTGCAAGCCCGCTTTCCTGCATCCGCATCGCGAACCTCAACTACTCTTGCAGTTGCAGAAAATTGTATTTAGCAAATCTTCTGGAGTAGGTGATAAAATTGTCATGATAGGCTCCAGAAAATCGTTTCGCATTGCCCAACCCCATACCAAATCATGTCCTAACCAAGTTTGAACTTGATAATATGTATACACGGTTGAAATGTTGATGAGCAGCTGCACTTGTTGGTGGAATATTTGAAAGCTGCACAGGTTTATTAAGTTTTGTAGACTTGACGTAATGCATATAACGAAGATGATCGAGACTTTTCACAGATTTTGGAGCATTATAGACTGCCAATAAGGTTTGAGTTCCACTCTCTAATAATCTCTGGGCCGAACAATTTTCTTCCTCAAATGCTGCAGCTAGTTCATCCAAATTAAATTAAATTACATAGAAAACACAAATCAGCCATAATTCTTGAAATTGTACGTCCGTAGTTTACCAAGATACAACTCAAACTGAAGGAAAGAGAAGACGGTGAATGGGAATATAATTATATTATGATTTAAGTTTTTCTCTTATTTTTTAATTTTAGTAAACGGTTATCAATATTATTGAATAGATATAGATTTAATGAATGAAGAAAATGATAAAATATAATATAATAGTTAATAAAAATTGACAAATATTTATAATCATTGATTTATCGATAGTTCATTAACTATATATGGCGCGTTTTCGACCGGAGGCACCGGTTGACCTGAAGTGATGCTGTGACCGCGCGCTCTCCGCCCTCTATCTCGAAAACGGTTCACCGTATAAAAAAATTCCAAACAAAATTTGTAGAGAATTTTGTATTCTACAATATTGATAATAAATACAAATAGCAAAAAACCCATAGGAAATGAGATATTTCCAAAAAAAGCGCAAAAAACCGATTTTTGTGACCTTTGACCTTGAAATTTAATAGTTGCTTACACCCTACCATACGTAGGTTTTGAGACAACTTTAAAGGTGTCAATATACAAGTATTTACAGACTTACAGCTGGGTATCTCGAATTCCGATGTGAACTTACTATAATGACTGGACTAACAATCTCTCTCAGGGTTTCTGATTGTATTCTATCTTTTTTTAAGGCTCTAGAAGACTAGTGTGACACGGAACATATTTTTGAGCATCCTATTTTATGATAATTGTTATAACGGACAATGTCTTTGTACACAATTCCCTCTGGTTTCTCCATTTGAGCAAGACAACACCCGAAGGAGTGTGGGATGAGATTTTCGCTGAGTTTAATCATTTTGCTCAGCTGGTAAACGAACTCACTCGACATTGACGGTCAAACAATGACTCGTTTTTTACCTCTTACCCTGATGGTGATAAGATCACAATTAGTGTACTATCGCCTCTAAGCCGATCTGAGCAATACGAAAAAGCCAACTGGGACGGTCTCAACAATCATTTCAGGATCTATAACAAACCAAAATAACCCCGTTTTTGATAAGAAAGTCTGATGTCACATGACTTAGAAATACGTATCAAGTACAATCAGTGTTCCCAGGTTGAGGGGGAAATCACCATTCTTGCCGATTTTTTTCAGCTAAAGGGGGAAAAAAGGGGACGGGGATAAGTAAGGGGAAAAAATCCAAAAAAGGGGAAAACAGCTTAAAACTTTAATGAAAACAAAACATTTTTTTTTAAATGCACAATATTCCATTTGAAAAAATTTAGTAGCATTTGCTTCGGACGTGCCAGTGTTATGGTGGGAAAACAAAATTCTGTCTCGAAACTTTTCAAAGATGTCATTCCAAATTTGTTTATCATGCGGTGTGTGTGCCATTCGTTCCATCTCGTGGCAAACAACGCCTTGAAATTCCTGCCTGACGAAATAGAAATTTTTTGTCGAGAAATTTTCTCGCATTTCAATTGCAGTGCCAAAAGACAACATGGTTTTAAGGAATTTCAAGCCTTTGCAACGTTAAGCCATATCGCAAACACAATGGTTGTCCCTGCATATGGTTATCAAAAGACTTATTGAGTAATACCAAGCTTTAGTATTGTATTTTTTGGAAGGTTATCTGGAAGATTCTATTAACAAAATTCAATGTGAAAAAATAAACAGGGTTCTTCGAAAACCAACAACGGTTTTATATTTAGAATCTTTACGTTTTTTACGAAACTGAACCTTGAAATGCAATCGGAAGACGTTAAAATTCATATTTTATTTGACCGAGTCGAACTGTCACTTAAGACACTTGCTGATTGTTTATTTAAAAGCGAATATTTAAATAGTATTCCAAATATTTTTGAAATTGATTTTGTATTTCTTTAAGTTATTATCTATTCAACTCTATTGTGATGGAACTCGTAAAAAATAATGTTTTTTTCGTACTGAAGTCCCCTTTTTGAATTGTTTTTCTTTTTGTATGAATATGTATGAAAAAATAAACAATAAAATTTTATAAAAATTACATGAAAATCCTAATAACTTTTTTCGGGGAAAATTAGGGATTTTTTTTTCGTTCAAGGGGAACAATAAGTGTTTTGGTGTCAGAAAAGGGGGATTTTGTTTTTGAAAACCTGGGAACACTGAGTACAATTACCTATCTCACTTTCGCCAAAGTGGTTTACAGATTTACTCTCAGCTCGAATTGAGTCCTGAAGTGTAGGATAGATGGACAAGCTTACGCAACGGCTTTGGAAGATCTAGCTGACTGGCTTTTCAGAGCTGTCACCGAATTCCTATCACAATTATCTAGCAGATATTGTTAAAAGGTGCAACATACATCACATCGTGTGACGTTTATTTTAATCGATGTATTTCATTAATTTTTTTTTATTGGAGTAAAAATTAAATTTTATTTTAAATAACTAATGGTTTTTAAAGATTATAGACCGCAAATGACCTCCACGCATATACGGCACCTGATCAGAAAATTGAAAGGTTAAAATTGGGATCGCCTCAATTATTGTCTTTATTAACTGCTTCAATTCATTCAAATTCTTGGGTTTCGTTTTTTACACTTCCTGCTTGACATAACCCCATAAAAAAAGTCTGCTGCATTCAGGTCAGGCGATGTTGGGGGCTAGCGAAAAGTGCAGTTTCTGGATATCAATTTATTTAGGAATTTTCGTTTGAGCTCCGCCATAAATTGTGTGGCTACATGTGCACTTGCTCCATCTTGTTGAAACTAAATCCTGCTGAAAGGGATACGTCTTCTGCGAAGTTCTGGGTAGCAAAACATCCAACATCTTTAAATAACTGTCCCCATTGACAGTTTGTGTTACACTGTTTTCTTCAAAGAAGTATGACCCGACAATACACTTTTATGAAACTGCGAACCACACAGTGACTCGTTCTGAGTGCAGTTTCGTCTCATGGAGCATTTCTGGATTAGATTCACTCCATATACGGTAATTTTGCTGGTGAATATTGCCGTTTAAGTCAAAATGGTCCTCATCAGACATGAACAAACAATTTATCAATGTGTTGTGTTCTTCGGCCATTGCAATCATTTTTCGGCAAAATTCCAGACGAACAGGCAAATCCTGAGGGTTTAACTTGCTTGTAATTTGGACTTTGTACGGAAAGAAATTTAAGTCTTCATAAAGTATCCGTTGTAATGACCGTCTGCTAACTCCAATTTGGCCCGATGAGTTTCGAGTCGAAACACATGGATTTGCCTGTATTGCCGATGCAACAGCCACGATTGTATCCTGAACCCGAACATTGGGATCTCGATGATACGGTCTTCGTTCGATGCTTCCAGATTCGGCAAACATGTTCACCAGCCTCATAATGGTCCATCTACTCGGGGCAGTACCGCCAAACTTCCGCCTTAATTCCCTTTAGACGGAAATAACAGACTGCAAAGCATGGCATCGCTGCACTATTCAAATTCTTTTTTCAGTATCCTAAGCAATCATTTTGAAAAATCTAGATAGTAGCCTATAAAAAAAAATAAAAAAAAATAAGCCGATTACTCACACTAAAAAAAGTGATTACGTTTTATTTTTGTTCCATTATACTCACACTAAAAAAAGTGATTACGTTTTATTTTTGTTCCATTATTCGTGCGCCACCCTGTAGAAGAACGTTGCAAGCTATTGTCTCCCTACTTTCATAGAAAATGTTATTTTTTCCACAATAAAAAGTACAGACAAAACCTTTACCCGATTATAAAAAAAATTACAAGTCATCATGGCACTGTCATGGTTACAAGATCGTAGATAATCTTGTTAAAGTTTAATAAAACGTGACACGGTTTGCTCTGGATCTTAGAATTTTTCCTTCAATTCCGTTCAAAATGATGTTGGGCTTCTAGCAGGCATCGCACCTTGTTACTTTCTCATTGTATTATTCAGCCTTCATAACAATCATAAACTCCCACTTTAAAATCGACATTCTAACACCTTTTACCAGTTTTTTTTCTATTACCTATTTGCTTACGATACGAAGAACAGATGCCCAAACACTAATTAACCTCACGTCAGAAATAGTGGAATAGAACGGTTCCTCATGATCACGTTGCTTGTGATTCTTTCTATTTCAATTACAACAGCAAGAGAGAAGGCAATTCGTTTCAATCACGATTTGAAGGGTTTTATAAACTTCTGAAAAAGTACAGATAAACAACATTTCACAAGTCCCAGATATTCCACAAAACAACGTCACAACTGATTCATTGTCATCATCAATATCACCATCAACTAAACCAGCAGCAGCATCAACAACATAGCTGTTCAAATTTCAATAGTCTGAGGTGTTCTGTTGAAAATGGTTAATTGATTGCTTCACTTCTTCATAGAAAATAGTAGAACTTAAAAGTCGATGATCCTTCAACGAAAACTATATATCAACATCTGGGCGCTAAGTGAACGTTGAAAAAATTAACTCCAAGACAGACTATAACACTCATCTTGGAGAATCAACTTCAACAATTATTTAATGAAGTGAACTTCAAATCTGACCTTTCGGTTCTTTTTCTTTCCCCTTGCCTTGAAATCAGAGTCAAGAGAAAGCACTGCAATGGTTATGTTCTGTGTGGCATGGAAATGATTGACCTTATTGGGTCCTCTCCCTACTTGTCTGTCTATTCTCCTTTGTCTCAATCTCCCTGTCCCTATAGCTCCATGCACAATTGATATTTCATTTTATATTTTGTTCTGCCATCAAAATAATTCTTCCTCTCAGTTCGAGGAATAGCACAAATGCCATTCATCGTCGTCATCGAGTCGGGTGATATTGATGTTGGGCTGTTCAGTTTTCCGTTGCTGCGCGAGCTGTTGCTGTCGGTAGTGTATAGGACTGCTTCCATGTACCAGTTGCGGCACGATTTTTTGAAAAATCGCGGATTTGAAGTAACGTTCTCCATATAGTCTATTATTTTTATTTGAATTCTGTTGCATCGGGTTAGAAAGGAGATGTCTTCGTCGAACAAAGTTTCCAATCAATTGTTTTGCCTGTGGTGAGGTCATTCGAGCAACAGGAACAACGGTCTTACCACAAGCAACGATAAAAAACAAAATGGAAAAAAGGTGGATCTATCGTTTCTATGAGATTCGTTTTATTTCCTTAGACCAATTCATTTAAAGCCCAAAAATGGATTTATGTTTGAAAATGAAGTCGTGATGCTTATAATAAATTGTTTCGGATCTGAATTTGGTTTTTCTTTCTGTTTCTTCTTCGTTGCACGACCGACCGACCCGGCTCGACGATGCACTTTTCTGTTCTAGATATCTATGAAGCATCCACAAGTCCAAGTGGATATTGATCTTAGTTTGGGAAAGATTGTTAACTGATTCTACAAAATCAAACCAGATGCATATGGTGTTGGACCTCAATCTAATTCTTCGATGGAAGCGGGATACTATAGATTTCAAATGTATTTTCCTTTGATTAAGTTGACAAATGGGAAACAATTTCGATTAGAGAGACAAGCAAATTGCCTTTCCTTTTGGGAGCGTAACCATTGTGTTCGATCGTTTTAGAAAGGTAAAGAAACCTTTATTGTTCTTCCAAGAAATCCCTCACATCAATTTATAGACAGGACTTGAATGAGAATGTGAAAGGTTTTTTAAACTCGATGCTTTTTTATATGTTCATACAACAACAACAAAATAAACTGTGCTCTTTTTTTTATTTCAGAATTTCTTCAGGCTACATCGATTGCGCAAATTGGGCTTGAGTGACAATGAAATCAACAGATTGCCACCAGATATTCAAAATTTTGAAAATCTGGTGGAATTAGATGTTTCCCGAAATGGTAAGTTAAGTTTAAAATTTTTGTCGGTTATCAAAATGTCGTTAATAAGATAAGACTAGGAAAATGCATAAGCAACAGAGACAGAAGCACAAAGGCCGTCTGTCCAAGTTCACAGAAGGTAACTTCCATGATATTTCGAGAGATGGTATCACATTTAAGTAGCAAACAGGAATGGATTGGTGAAAATAACAACTATTAATTCAAAGAAAACGCAATCAAATGGTTCATAGACGGGTCGAGAACAGCTGAATGTACAGGTGCGGGAATATAAGGGTCCGGGACCGGACTCTCCATTCTTTCTTTCAAGCAGAGGTCAACGCTTGTATATGTGCAGAACTCAATCTCGAAAAGAATACGTTACAAAAATATTTCCATTTTGTCAGATAGTCAGGCTACTCACGTTTAACTCAAAACTCATTCTTAGGCAACAACAACGAAGTGACTCTTCATTGGGACATGTTGAGGTTCAGGGAAATGAGTAGGCAGATAAACTGGCAAAGACAGGAGCAAGAAACCTACTGTGAAATAGGAGAAAATACCATCAGAGGTAAAATGAAAACAGAAGAGAAGACTACAACCAAAAGCGCTTCTTGACCTACACCAGCATATGCAGGAATAAACTACTCCGAAAGTCCAGCATACAGATTTTGCAACGAAGCAGACCATATTCTAGGCAGTTGCATTGCACTTATCCTCCAAAGTTTAAAACACCTTGGTCATTACCAGATCGAGGAAAGAGAACTGACATATATCTGTATTAATACTCCAAATTCTTAAATTCCTTAGGGATACCAGGTAAGAGGAGAAGCTATAGTTTGAGGTACTAACTGTAACTGGACAGCTAATTAATGGGGCACAATAGATCTATAGGTAAGTGCGCGTTGATAAGTGGTTAGGTGCGTTGGCTGCTAAGTAGAACGTCGTGGGTTCGAATCCTACTCGTGCCCATAAAGTTTTTATTTTGTCTTTCACGGGTACCGAAGAACTGACAAAAGTTCCAAGAGTGTCAATCTGTCATGAAAAAGTGTTTCTGAAACTTTGCCGCTCGGAATCGGCCTTAAATTGTAGGTCCCCTAAATTTCTCACACGCAACCAGAGAATTGTTGATTCATTCACATTCTCTTCTTATTGCTCGGCAACAAAGATTTCCAGTCTCATGCCGGGTGCTTTTAACGGCCAAAAATTCTACACATGACAATTTTTGGTATAAGTACTTTGCTTTGTCCTCAAACACAGGCAGACTCTCTAAAAGAATCATATCAATGCCATTGCCAAGCTTTACTTACTTAACGTGGCGCTTCAGTCCGTTGTGCACTTGAGCCTCGACCGACAGTCCCAGCCAGCTTGCTCGGTCCCTAGCTAGCTGTCTCCAGTTTTGCACTCCAATGTGATTGAGGCCCTCTCGCACTTGGGTGCGCCACCCGAGTCGCGGTCTTCCTCTACTTCTTCGTCCCTCAGAAATGGTGTCGAGGGCTTTCCGCGCGATATTACTGAGCCATCGGACTCGCTGGACCTTCACCCTTCGCTGTTGAAAGTTGAAACTTCTTCTCCATTCTCCATTAATGCATAACCCGAAGAACTTTCCTCTCGAAACGGCCTAAGGCACATTCATCCGATTTTGTCAGTGTGCATGCTTTTGCATCATACAGCAGGACTAGGATGATGATGAGGGTGTTGTATAGTTTAACCTTAGTTGATCGAGAGAGGGCTTTACTGTTTGTTGTTCTTCCTCAAACACAGCAAATATTTCGGTTTTCCTTACCACTAAGCCCATTTTTATGGCATCTGTTTCAATTCTCACAAAGGCGCCATTAAAATCACGCTGTGTTCTTCCAATTATGTATATAACATCGCGAGAAGTTGAACAGACTTTTGGAAGATAATGCCTCTGGTGTTGACGGTTTTGCACTTTCTTCTCAAGCAAGATGTTAGAGAAATCGCATGACGGTGCATCGCCTTGTCTGTATCCTTTTTTGACATTGCCAAGCATTTGAACTAATTTCATAAAGAAAGTGAACTCAGTTTTAACACTTACCTTCCTATTCCTGCATGACCGTTCATCTCTGTGTAAAATCTGATCAGGTTTTGATAAACTTCAGTTTGTTTGGAGATCCCAAGTTTAAAAACCTGCATAAGAAGCTCTTTTTGATGACTCGGTCATATCAGTGGCGTAGATAGGGGGGGGATCAGGGGGATATATCCCCCCCCATTGGGATTCATAATTGTTCAACATAGCCAGTCAAGCCAAATAAGTTAAAGAAACGCACTTTGAAATAAAGTACCTACTTCCTACGTGAATCAAGTCTTATTAGTTAGTACTCACAGGATTCCTAGAGGCATTGTAAATTGTACATTCTATTTCTATACCTACTACGGGGAAAACACAAAGTCAACTTCATCTGAAAGAAATTATTACTTCGGCTATTATATCGATTTTTAAAAAGTATTTTTTCTCTCACCAACTGATAATAGGTAAACGCGCAAGAAAAAGAGCTTAAATCCAGCTTTCCACAAAAACCCACACTGACTCAAAAATTGAAAGTTATTTAGATTTCTTTTCGTCGTGTGTCACATTGTTAATTTGGTGTAAGAAACCACTCCAAACACGCAACACACACATCCACACGAACACAAATGTTCGCACAACTTCGGTGAAGTTAACGCGAATCCTAACGGTGACGATAACTCACACTAATTCATTTTTACCAGGAAGCGAAATGCGCTATTACCCATTACATAAAGCATGTCTAACACAAGCGGCAGATTGACAATCATTCGTCGTAATTTTGCGAGTTATTTGGAGTGTTTTTTTTTTTAATTAATTTTTTATATATAAAATTTTTCGAAAATTTCCTAAAATTAATTTGAGTATGCAGCGTTCAAGAATATGTGAATTTGCATTTTGTTAGTGAATTTCGATTTTAAATATTGATCCGATTTCGAGATGTAGAATTTTTAAATAAGTTTAAAAAGGTTTTTAAAAAATACAAAAAACAAATTTTAATTTTTTTTTTGTATTTTGGAGGAAGTTAAAAAGAAATCGTTTTTGAAAAAATTGAATCTTTTGGTTTTTGGCCAAAAAAAATTGTATGGTGGCTTCCCTTAATTTTGATCTTAAAAAAAAAAATTAAAAAAAGACCACAGCGAACTCGCTCAAACCTCAAATTTTCAAGTTTTAAGTCAATCGGACCAGTGGTTAAAGTTGCAGGTGCGTTTACAGCATGACAGACAAAAATCCAAAACTTTTCATATATTCTATACTAGCAGTTGCCCGCGACTTCGTCTTCTCTCTCCCTCGTGCCCCGGCCAGAGGTGCGTCTTGTGCATCATGCGCGTGAATTTGATTGCAAAGTTATTTTAAAATTGTGTATTAGTCGACTCGCCCTAATTCAAAATTCTTCTTAACTCGAAGCCTTCAAATATGCATTACTTTCCCCGTTTTAGTAGGTAAGACTTTTAACTGAAGCTTTGCGATTATTATTCGCAGCTTAACTTTGTATAGCTTAAAGCCTTCCTGGATAATTGGACTATTCAACACAAAAAGAATTTTTTAATTTGATTTAGCAGTTCCTGAGATCAGCGCGTTCAAAAAAAAAAAAAATACTTTCTTGCCGTTTTTTTTTTACATTTTACACTGATTCTTCGCTCCTATTGGTCGTAGCTTAATGTTATGTAGCCTAAAACCTTCCTCGACTATCCAACTCAATTACAATTCGAACCAGTAGTTTCTGAGATGAGCGCGTTCGAACAGACAAACAAACTCTTCAGCTTTATATATTAAATATTAGTATAGATGTCGGAAGTAAAAATGAGCGAACTAGATCCATCCCCCCCCATAGCGAAAAGCTATCTACGCCACTGGGTCATATGGACTCATAGAAAAACTTAGAAGTGCATGAAAGACAAGACAATTTCTAAAAGAGCAAGTACTTTTTCCATTCTAATGTTGATGATCTGCCGCTCGAAATATTTGTTTTTGAAGAGTTCCGCACCTAATCTGTCTAGGTGATTTGGACATAGCCTACATTACCGAATTAAGTGTCTTTCAAAATTGTCAACCAAAGATGAAATAAATCACGAGCTGTTCCTGTATACAAATGTTTCTCTCATCACAATAACATTAACTCTATGGGTGACTCACTCAAATATCAACCCCCCCCCCCCCAAAAAAAAAAAAAAAAAACAACGTCAGAAGCCGACAGAGCAGAGGGCATACAGAAGTAGAAGAACTTCAGCAACAACGTTCCGTCATCATTTCTTATTCCTCTATTCGTTTATCCACAATTCTATGTGAATGAAAAGTAAATGACATTCCATACATACACACTTGAGTATTTTAGAGCACATTTTATCATAACTTTAAGCTCTTTAAATGAATTCATAAAAACAAAATATATACATGCATACAAATTAAATGAACGGTTGATGAATAATGATGTTTTATGAAAGTAGGGTGGGTTGTGGAAATATGCCGGTCTTCAAAATATGTTTAATATGATCCACAAGCCATTTATGCAATATTAGGTGTGTTTTTTTGCACGCGTATATACGCTTAAAATGAACAGTGTACAAAAAAACGACAATTTTATTGTTTTAGTAATTTTGGCATCACTTTTCAAATGCTGAGCTGTAATTGGTCAAATATTCTTTTGTAGTTTCATCTGTCAAAAAAACAAAAACTCGAGTTCAGGGGCGCATTTATTTTTGTTGGTGATCGTTAGGCGCTACACAATTTTTTGTGCTTTTTAACACTTGATCAAGTTGTTCATAGAATGCGCTTTCGAATACGACCCGAAAAAGGACAATAAATATGAAGAATTAAGGATGAAAAATTAAGAAAATGTAACGAAAAATAAAAAATAAAAAAATAAAAATCGTGCGTGTACACCTTGAACGTTAAAACAACATGTAGTACAAAAAAAAGAATTGAAATTGAAAAATACAATTGATGCACAATCAATATAATCTTGATTCAATGACTTTTCGCCTGGCGCCCCTGAGATTACCCATTCAATTGCAGACCAGCCCTGTTGTAATGCGTTTGTGAAAAGAGAACAAAAAAAATCTCCTGCTCAAAGAAGCAAACCAAGAGAATGGAAGATGGCACATACAAAAGGTCAACGTGATTTTGTTCTGTGTGTTAAATACACAGATCATTACTTTGTTTGTGTTTTGTGTAGTAAGAAAAACAACAAATAAAAAACAACAAAATCCTAGCTTGCTCGGATCTGTATGTAAAATGGAATGAATTTCGAAATGAAGTTTTGAAAATTCATCGCAGAGAGTGAAAAAGATATATGGAAGCACTGTTTTTATATCCGCTTATTTCATTAGCGTGGATAATTATCGCTGCTTACTAAGCGGATATAGAAATGTGTTGTTGTTGCATTTTGCATGTAAATATTTTTTTAAGCGTATATACGCGTGCAAAAAAACACGCCTATTGTTTTTGAATCAAAATGTTTAACTTTAACATCAACAAAACGCAGGGACATTGTTACAATACTTCTTCTATCTGGAAACTCTACAAATATTGGTACTAGGTGAATTTCCTCGGGATAAACTTCAGCTATTATTAACGCCATAATGGCTTTCTCAATTGAATGTGAACTAACGCCAAAATCCGATTATGGCGTTAATTCACAGTCGAATGAGAACTAAAGCCATCACTTGAATGAGAACTTACACCATATGGGGTAAGTTCACATTCAAATGAGAACTAATGCTTTGAGCTTTATAGCAATGTTAACAGCAAGTAATTACCTAACAAAATCTCATCGAGATCTCAAGGACCCCAGATATTTCTAAAATGGAACAAGAGATCTCACACTCAGCGAGCGCTCATATTTTCTTTTAAAATTTCTGAAATAAAAAAAAATGTGTGGATCCGTTTTCTTGGTCAGCCATTTGAACGTTATCATGTGTTAACAATATTAATTTCAAAGAATTTTCGTAGATGCACCGTTGGAAAAACTAGTTTTCTAGACTCTGGAGTAATAAAAAAATCGCTTTCTAAGAGCCGAAATTTTTTTTTGGCAAACAGCGCGCGAATTTTTTTATTTTCACACCTCAAATTGTTTCTCTGTTTGTCAAAAAAATTTGGACTCGCTTCGCTCGCTTTCGAGTACAGCAGTCCGCGATTTGTTCATTTCTTTCAAAGTCTGGAAAACTTATTTTCCGAATGAAGCATCTACGAAAATATTGAGAAACTTACTCATTCTGAAATTCAATAGAAATATGAAAAATCAACATTTTTGCCTTGATTTTTTTATTTGTTTATAATAACTTCATTCGATTACTTTGTAAGACATTATCAACAATTAAACGTTTTCTTTTTTTCCATCCCCGTAAATTTGTTCATAACTAAACGAAGATTTAAAAAATATCATCGAAATCGGATGATTTTCGATTCTGGAGCCAAAAAAAGAGGGGACCGCGAAAGTATATTTTATACAAAGACATTTTTCCTAAATTTGCAGTTATAAACGTGATGATAAAAGTTAAGAATAAGGCAAATGTGTGACTATTGTTTTTCAATTTGATTTATAGTAAACCGTGTTTAAAATATTTGTGTTTTACCCCCGCTTAACTAATAGAGCGTTCATCCTTTTTTCGTTAAGCCATATATTTGCCTACATATGTACCTATATCATATTAAAATCATTTGGATTGCTGCGAGTGGCTTTAATTCACACTGAAATGAGAACGGATTATGGCGTAAATTCACGTTTGAATGAGATCTAAAGCCATTATGGTGTTAGTTCATATGGCCTTCGTTCACGGCACCTAAAAAAAACTACTGAATATTTTTTCAAATTTCTTTTTTTATTTGAAAGTACAATCCTTCCGGTTAATAATGGAAAATAATATCATTCAAATGGCTGCCTCGGCTGGCTATGGAGTAGCCTACACGATCGGTCCAATTTTTAAGCACAATGGCTTCACGAATATTGTCCCTTAAAGCGTCAATTGTCTCTGGCTTGTCGGCGTAACACTTATCTTTTACGGCACCCCACAAATAATATTCCAACATCAGCTCTGCGGCTGATAATGCGATCTTCAAAAACAGGGCGCAAAACATCGAGTGTAGCTTCGTCTGTGTGGCACGTAGCCCCGTCCTGTTGAAACCAAATGTTGACAATATCCTCCTCTTCAATTTTTGTGAACAGAAATTCGTTCAACATGGCCCGATAACGATCGCCATTGACTGTAACGGCCACTCCTTGCTCATTTTTGAAGAAAAATGGTCCAATTATGCCTCTGGACCAAAATCCGCACCAAACTGTGACATTTTTGGGTGTATCGGCTTTTCAATGTGTGCGTGCGGGTTTTCTGTGCCCCAAATTCGACAATTTTGCTTGTTTACATACCCGCTAAAATCAAAATGAGCTTCATCGGAAAAGATGATTTTTTGCCAAAATCGGCATCTTCTCTGAGTCGATCGCAGGCCCACTTAGCGAAGCGAAAACGAATTGGATAGTCAGTTGGCTTCAACTCCTGAACCAATTGAACTTTGTATGGCGTCATACCAAGGTCTTTATGCAAAATTCGTCTCAATGATGTCTCCGAAATGTTCAATTGTTGAAAATGACGGTGAATTGATGATGATGGCGCTTCACGCACACTTTCTGCCACAGCAGCAATATTCTCGGGTGCACGCACTGTTTTTGGCTTTTCACGCTTTGGTTTATCGATGAGGATGCCAGTGACGGTGCTTCTCTTCTTCCAAAATCCGTACGCAATTTTCGCACACATTCTGCAACATTACCATGATTTTCAAAGTAATGTCGGAATATTTCCCAGCGTTGTTCAAGCGTATACACAACCATATTCGTTCAGCGGAAGGATAAAACTTATTATCTGTCAAATCAGACATGACCTAAGTGTTACCATTCACGAATAGAGCACTAGTTGAACAAAAAAAACGTTAGATGGCGGACCCTTTATTTATTAGTAAACATGTTTATAACGAGAAAACCATCTCCCTCTCTTTATTACAAACAAAATTCCAACTAAGAGCCTTCTTTCCGTTAATGTTTTTGTTTTTTATAACAAAAGAACTCTTCTTCTGCACTGGGTATAAACTCTTGCTTGCCGTTGTCCATTCAACTAACTGCAATGTTATATATTTTTTAATTCTGTTATCATTTTTCTATGTGTTTTTTTTTACATTTTCATTAAAACGAAGTGGTTGTGGCTATTGAATCTATCTGATAAAATATCGTTTGTATTTGACATTTGTCGTTGTTCCAACTTTAAACGGATGAAGGGGTAGGAAGTGATGATTTTTGCATTAACTATTTTCCCCATTTCAATAAAAATAGAAAATATGTTGGCATATGCATACACATTCATGATGAGAGTGACTAAAGAAGGTTCATTCTTCGTGTAGATGTGGATACAATAGTAGCCAGTTAGATGTGTTTTTTTGTTACTTTCTATTTGAAACAAGAATCCACCGACAATGAATACGGTAGGCTATTTCAAACACAATAAATTGTCTTTTTGAATGGGGACGCTGCCGGTTGCCACTGCGCCGGCAAAAATAACAAACAAACCAAACAAACAGAAAACAGAACACAAAAGATAAAATAGACATCAACAGTTGTTATAAAATGTACAATGTTTTGTTCTTTGTTTATATACATCCAAGGAAATGTTTAAAATAATGATTTTTTTTAAAGTCTATAAGAATTATAAAGGGTCTTCGAATAGAGACTTCCGAACTTTGGCAATTGAACAGCAGCTATGTTGTTGAATGAAGCTTAACTTAACTTACTTAGCCTGCTCTTAATCCATGTAGGATCTCAGCCTGAGACACATCAGGGATCGGGATCGGTCCAAGCGCTCTGACATCCGCAGTTACTTGGTCTTGTGAGTACACTTTTAGTAGATGTTCTGCCTGCTTGCACTTTATGCACTGCCTAATTTGCATAATTGTCTCTCTTCCACACTTAAATCTTAAACTTAATCAACATCTCTTCATATGAGCGTCGCATTACGTAATCAGCTGTCAAAAAAACTACATTACCGACTATTCATCAGATTTGGTTTATGTACTTGCTAAATTCAGAGCTTGAAGTACACTAAAAATCAAAATTTTCGATTTATTAAATTTTTTCAACAAAAATCTTTAAAACAACAATATAATCATGACAAACTGCGCATCCTGCAACAAATTATCTGACTATATGATCGATTCCATCATGTGTTATGGCAACTGTCGAAGGTGTTTCCACGTTAAATGCATTGATGCACCATTTAGCACTTTAAAACTATTTAACAAAAATAAGTCATTTTACTTTTTCTGCGACGACTGTGACCCCTTTATACACTCGAATATCGTTCGTCATATAACACAACACACTAGACAGCTGGAAAACCTGAATTGCCAATTAACTTGGCTTTCAGAAAAAGTAAATAGTTTGAATTCCAATCATCATGACAACATTATTCAAACGCGGAGTAAGGCGAAAAATAAAAACTCCAATGTTCAATCAAACAATGAATTATCAGCTAAAAGAACATCTGAAAGCCTTGACAATCCGAATGAAATTCAACTAGCAAAGAAACCAGCTACATCTATATTCAAATCTTTCATTCCACCTCGTTCTATCTCCGATTTCAATTTTAACAATGGTCTGCCTGTACCATCAAGTCTTCTTCCACCACTACCCAAATCAATCGTACCTGTTATTTCAACACCATCACCTTCAACATCAACATCAAAATCATTATCAACGACAACAATTAACATTATCGAGTGCACCGATTTCAGCTCCTAATGATCAAACATTACCAAAAGAAGTTATTAATGATGAAGTTCAAATCAATAGAGAAAATGAAAATAATATAAATAGCACTCTTAACCCGGTTTCTCTGAGTGAACCGACTGTGACTCCTATTGAATCTGGTCTGAAAATTGTTGAAGGACAAAAGACTCTATTTGTTTCTAAGCTTGACCCTAAGACGAATGCTCTGGATATAAAAAACTTCATTCAACAGAAACTTGGACCGACTCGTTTCGTTTATGTTGAGAAAATGATTCAGCGAAATTACACAAAATATTCGTCATTCAAATTGAAAATTCCAGATTCTATATTCTACGTTTTGAATTCACCTTCTTTCTGGCCTAAAGGTATTATTATGCATGAATTTGAAAATAGATCATCGAAAAATCTCAACACAAATTTTCAACATGCGGAGTTTTCGTCGAAGCAGCTTCAACAAATTTTAATTTACTACCAGAACGTCAATGGACTAAGGACAAAAACCAACAAAATTTATAAAAACATGAACTGTATTCCTCACGACGTTATTGTATTAACCGAAACATGGTTGAATTCTTCTTTTGTGGATTCTGAGCTATTTGACAATACATACCAGGTTTTTCGACGAGATAGATACAATCAAACTGATTCAAATACTGTAGGTGGAGGCCTATTGATAGCAGTTAGAACTACACTTATATATTCGCTAGTTAATGACTTTCTGCAGTCCTTCTTAGAACTACTTTGCGTAAAGGTGAAAATGTCTTCTGGTTCTCTTTATATCATCGTAACATATATCCCACCAAACTCAAACAACGAAACCTATGAAAATCTGATCAGCTCCATCGAGACTATTCATGAAATGATGGATACAAATGATGAAATAGTTGTTTTAGGAGACTTTAATCTTACCAATTTGGAATGGTGTCGGCAGCGTTGCCGCGAAGAAAGAAGCATAGCGGGCCACTTTGAAATATTTTGAGGGCCATTTGACTAAACAGCGGGCCAAATGTTTAAAATTAAAATCGATCCTTAAAAATAAAAAATTAAAATTACATTTTTTAAATATGGGTATTTATTTTTTAAATTAAATAATTCATTCAATTTCTTCAATAATTGTAACATAAATAAAATAAATAATAAAAAAAAGTCACTGATGTACCTATCACATTTGTTTAATAATTCATTGAGATTGATTATACTTAAAAAAATAAATAAAATTAACTTAAAATAAAGCCATATTTTAAGGTATAATGAGTCATCACATCTTATCTAAATTCTATTAATAAGATCAGTGGCCGAATTACCGCTCACGTGAATGAGTGAGTGAGTCTCATCAGTGAACGAATGAACGAGTAGCCACATTGAGATGATGACATTCGTTAGCTCACGTATCGTTTGAGAATTAAAAATTGTAGTAGTTTTTATCGAGTCTCGATTATTTTGAAAGAATTTTGACAGGTTTGACAAATAAAAAACAAAAAGTTGAGCCAAATAGCGATTGCAGAAATATTATTATTTTTTTTTTAATGAAAAAACACAGTTTGTCTGTTAACAGAAGACGAGATTGGTGAAACTTTGGAGAGGAAAATCTTGACCTTAATAAATTATTGGCTAAGAATTTCATAGTTAAATAACCCAAAGAAAAAATTTAAATTTGTTTTTTAGAAAGTTCCTCCCATCAGTGAGCTGTTTATGTGCCGAATGAAATTTAGTTCGATAACTGAGGATAGATTTGAAAATTTTTGCACTAGAAGCTCGTACAGAACTCAATAACGTGAGAGGCTGTGCCAAATGCCCACAATTCAGTCTTGTATTATTCGATCACTGATACCGTGATTCGACCCCAATAGCGTCTTTTTTGATAACGGATGCCGTAATTCGGCCTCTGGCTTAGAAATAAAATTTCGACAGTTACTCAAGTTGCCCTGCCTGCATATAATCCTTAAAACTCATTATAGAGTGAATAACTTCATACGATAGCCTATTTCGAAATGAATGAATTCAGTAATACTTTAATTAGGGTTATTTGTTTGGGTTGGAAACACATCGGTAGAATAATGATATATTTATACAGGGTGATTCACGAGCGTTGTGCCAAAACGCTAGAGCTTGTAGGTTGAGTTGAGACAAGAAAAAAATCGTATGGGAGGGGGGGTCTATTCCCCCCCGTTTAGCCGGGAGGGGCAATTTTCTGAAAAATTGACTTATTTTGTAAAAAAAAATATTAAAAATCAACGGCTTAGTTTACAACACCGTGCTATACCTTTCTGAAAAGCTAAAAACTTCTTCTTTCACTTTGTTTTTAAAATAAATTGTTTTAACGAATAGTTTTAAAAAAATACATTTTCAAACTCAAAATTTTCAAAAAAAAGCCAAAAAAAAAATTTTTGAACTAATTTTTTTCAAAATTTTATGTAATTAAGTACTAATTTTGTTTTAAAAATTCAATGCCGTTGTTAATTTTTAGTCGAAAACAGAAAACCGGATGCAAAAATGTCTTTTCGTTTTTGAGAAATTAAAAAAAAACCAAAACCACTTTTTTCTAAGAAAATCTCTGTTTTTATTTTTACCTATCTGGACTTTTAGTATAATTTACTAGTTTAATTTATAAATTTAATTTTTTGTAATTGGAGTTTTATGAGGACTCAATAAAGTAGAAAAGTATTGGATTTTCCCTGGATTAATCATTTTGTTCATTGAAAACGTCTGCCATTGACCTTTCACTTCTAGATCTCCGTGCTCTCGTCGGCGGATTCTTGAAAACATGCTACGACTTGGGCGCCATCTATTGGGATATCTTTCAGCGTAGAGTCTTTTGGCTTCCCGATCTCCACAACAAGTTAAACCGTAGCAGAAGTTCCTGTCCGCTAACTCTTCTCGAGCATATGAGTTTGTTATTGTTATGTGTTGATGAATTAATATTTTAATTGTAAATGGTTGTTAAGTAAATATGCGATGCCTTTTATTAACCTTTAGGTTGTTTATTGTTTTTTCATTCAAGAAAAATTGAGGTTTAATTATCTTTAGCCCCCAGCAGGTAGAACCCTTCGCCGGCGAGTGGCCGCGGCCCCAGGTATAGTAAGAAAAAATTGCAGGTCAGTTTTCAGACGTTATCAATGAATAAAATGGTTAATCCATTGAAAATCCAATACTTTTCTACTTTATTAAGTCGTCATAAGACTCCAATTACAAAAAATTAAATTTGTAAATTAAACTAATAAATTAAACTAAAAGTCCAGATAGGTAAAAATAAAAACAAAGATATTCTTAGAAAAAAGTGGTTTTGGTTTTTTTTTTAATTTCTCAAAAACGAAAAGACATTTTTGCATCCGGTTTTCTGTTTTCGACTAAAAATTAACAAATACATTGAAATTTAAAAACAAAATTAGTACGTAATTACATAAAATTTTGAAAAAAATTAGTTCAAACATTTTTTTTGGCTTTTGTTTTGAAAATTTTGAGTTTGAAAATTTATTTTTTTTAAACTCTTCGTTAAAACAATTTATTTTAAAAACAAAGTGAAAGAAAAAGTTTTTAGCTTTTCAGAAAGGTATAGCACGGTGTTGTAAACTAAGCCGTTGATTTTTAATATTTTTTTTTACAAAATAAGTCAATTTTTCAGAAAATTGCCCCTCCCGGCTAAACGGGGGGGAATAGACCCCCCCCCCCTCCCATACGATTTTTTTCTTGTCTCAACTCAACCTACACGCTCTAGCTTTTTGGCA
Organism: Sphaerophoria taeniata; assembly: GCA_943590905.1. Taxonomy (NCBI): domain Eukaryota; kingdom Metazoa; phylum Arthropoda; class Insecta; order Diptera; family Syrphidae; genus Sphaerophoria; species Sphaerophoria taeniata. The sequence goes on along the minus strand of OX016540.1, from coordinate 184,685,063 downwards.
CAACGCTCGTGAATCACCCTGTATATAATTTTGTAAAACGTTTCAGCTATTATTTAGCAGTTCTTATACAAATGTCAAAACTTCAAAAACAGAGATTTTAGGGCCATTTCAAACTGGCCCGGGCAAAGGGCCAAAATGTAAAACAGCGGGCCAAATGGCCCGATCGGGCACTTCGTGGCAACGCTGGGTGTCGGTCAACTGATGACAATTTCTTTATTCCTCTAAATGCCCAGAATACGAGCGAATTTTGTTTAATTGATGGAATGGCCTCTCTTGGCTTAAGTCAGCTCAATGGAATCAGAAATGATAATGAAAGAGTGCTGGATCTGGTCTTTTTCTCAGACATGATGAATTCAGATGCAGCCGTCATCCCAAGTGACTCGAAACTTGTTTATGAAGATCGTCACCACCCGGCTTTAACCGTTTCTTTGAATTTATGTATATCTAATGTACTAAATGCTTGTAACAATCATCTTAAATTTGACTTTAAAAAATGTAATTTCTCACATCTTTTTGATTTGTTACTTAACCAAGATTGGGATACAATATTTTTAAATTTATGTTTGGATGAAATGACCGTGAAATTTTATGAAATTTTATTTGACTGCTTTTTAGATACAGTAACACTTAAGAAAAAAGAATTTACGTGTTATGAAGTGCCATGGTTTGATTCAAATTTAAAATCATTAAAAAATAAACGGAATAAGGCATGGTTAAAATTTAATCTACATTGGGATGAAAAGACGAGCTAAAATCAAGATTATCGGTCTCAAATCAAGCCGATTCGTTGACGAAAGTCTGTTAAGATCGAAAATTCTTAATTCAAGACCAAAACTCTTATTTTAAGCTTGTTTTTTTCTAAGCCTAAAATTCTTGTTTTAAGATTTTGAAATCTTAATCTAAGAATAAAAAAGCCTAATTTCAGATTATTCCAACCTCAAATTAAGATTTTTGTCTTACCCTTGAGTTCTTATTTCAAGATTGTGAAATCTTAATTTTAAGAATACAAAAGCTTAAAAGATCATTTCAAACTCAAATTAAGATCACATATTCTAAATGTTATCAGACTTAAGAACAATACATACTTAAAGCAACATTTTTTATTCTTATAATAAGAACAAATAACCTTGTATTTAAGTTCAATTTTTTTTCGGATTGTATCTCGATTATTCTTGATTTAAGCTGACTTTTAGGAAAACAAAGTAAAATGCATGTTTATTTAATTGAATAATTTTTTTTTTATTTAGTATTTTTACCCTTTCAGGCTAAATCTGTAACCAATAATATTACCAACTAGTTGATACAATAGCATCATTTGGTAGTAGTAGTAGAGTCGATCTTATCACTATCGTTCTAATAATCCTATAATATTTTCCGAAGGGATTGAGTGTGAATTGATGAATTGAAGTTCAATTCTGTATGAAAAAGTATTTTATATGAAAAAAGCATGCGACTTGGTTCAAAGACTTAATTTGAGAACAAAGCGGCTCAAATAAAGATTTTTGTTCTTTATTTTTGAAAACGAACTTCAGATCGTTTCGACTTGCTTTAAGAATGTTAAAACTTAATTTGAGAACGAAGCGGCTCAAATTAAAAGTTTTGTTCTTAATTTCAGACTGCAAATCTGTTTTAAGAACAAAGTTCTTGATTTAAGATTGCTTCGGTTTGATTCGAGAATGTAATAACTTAATTCAAGAACGTGGCAGCTCAAATCAAAATGTTTGTTCTTGATTTAAGAATAAATTCTTATTTTAAGAATAAAAGGTGTCATTTTTAGGATAAAAAAAATAAGAATATAAAAATCTTGAAATAAGCCTACTCGTACTTGAATTTAGCCTCCTTTTTTTCTCTGAGTGTATCAATTTCTTCACTATGAGTTTGTGAATTGTTCAAACTATCTCTACGGTGAATTTATTTCTAAAACGGAACATGAAATCAAATCGAATCCCAATCTATTCTGGAATTATGTGAAAAAGAAGAGAAAATTCGACGGTTACCCAGCGTCAATGAAGTTTGAAAATTCATCCAGTCACTCTCCAGAGACTATTTCGAATATGTTTGCTGCTTATTTCAAAAGTGCCTTTGAAGACTTTCTTCCAACAGACACTTCTTCCTCGTTTTCGCCTCCTATTGACGAATATTCACATCTGAATTCAATTAGCTTCTCAATTTCTGAAGAGTCTATTAAAAGTAACATCTTGAAACTTGACGATTGCTTTAATTCTGGACCGGATGGTATACCTTCTTTCATGTTGAAAAAGTGTGTGTCCTACTTATCCTACCCGTTATTTATTCTTTTCAACGAGTCAATAAAGTGTTGTTCATTCCCAGATCTTTAGAAATATTCTCATCTTACGGCAATTTATAAAAAGGGACCTAGGGACTTAGTAACAAATTATCGTCCTATTGCCAAGCTTTCCGCTATTCCTAAATTGTTTGAGTCAATTATTTGTGAAATACTGTCTTTTAACTGTTCTTCTGTTGTATGTGACAATCAACATGGTTTTGTTAAAAAGAAGTCTACAATCACTAATTTATTGC